>CM057817.1:32996567-33004067 GCA_030067965.1 Latrodectus elegans
GGAAGTAATCCTGAAATTGATTCCGATGAATAGCATAAATTTGTTTGAAAATTATGGGATCAGTATGTTCTTTGTTAAACAGAGCAAAGTTGCTTAAACAGCTATTTGTGGAAAAGCCCATGGGGAATACTATTGTAGTCAGCAATCTCAACTGGAGTTAAAAGATCAGCTTCCTCTATAAGAGGTTGAATCCTAGCATAAAAGGGAGGAGTGCAAGAAGGGCGAGCGTTAAAAAGTCTCTTTAACGTAGAGTCAACTCTAGCAGACCTTAGTGGATGGTTTAGAGAAAAACTCTTGAAATAATAATTAAGGGAAAGCTTGATGCGTCGAAGTTTTAAAGGAGGTATGTTGCAGTTAACATAGAGACTGTCGACAGGTGAGGTGCAAACGCTCCACTACAGATACGAAGTGCAGCGTGATGAATCGGGTCTAACCATTTTAGGGCAGACTTTGAAGCTGAGCCATAAGCCACACTCCCATAATCGATACGGGATAATATAACAGACTGGTATATTCTGCACAATGAGGTTCGATCTGCACCCCAAGAAGTATTGGAAAGAACTTTTAGTATGTTAAGAGATCTTTCGCACTTCTTGCGCAAATGTAATATATGGGGCAAGAAGGTAAGTCTGTTATCAAAAATTACCCCAAGGTATCGTAACTCTTTAACAACAGGAATGGATACCTCCTGAAGTTGGATATTGGGATCAGGGTGAAGGCCACGTTTCCTACAAAAATGGATGCATCTGCTCTTACTTGGTGAAATGGTATAGCCATTTTTGTCACACCAGTCAGTAATTTGATTTATAGCCATCTGTAGCTGTCGTTCAATTGAATGTATATCTGAACCTTGACAGGAAATCTGCAAGTCATCCACGTAAAGTGTACTTTTAATACAAGAAGGTAATACAGATAAAATCTTGGAAATATAAACAATAAATAATGTTACACTAAGTACACTACCCTGAGGAACGCCCTCAGTTTGAACAAATGATCTAGATAAAACAGACCCAATGCGCACTTTAAAACTTCTTTTTGTAAGAAGTTTTGAATAAAAAGTGGTAGGTTACCACGGAGATTAAAGCTATGTAAGGTCCGAATAATTCCATAGCGCCAGGTTCTATCGTAGGCCTTCTCAATATCTAAGAATATTGATACAAGATGGTTCCTACGAACGAAAGCGGTTCTAACGTCATTTTCCAAATTAATAATATTGTCTAACGTAGATCTACCCTGACGGAAACCACTTTGCTGCTGAGGCATATACCTATTGTTTTCTAAATAAAAAACAAGACGGTTATTTACCATGTTCCATTGTTTTACAAAAGCAGCTAGTTAAGGCTATAGGACGATAACTTAAAGGGTCTTTAGGATCTTTTCCTGGTTTTAGGATGGGGATAACTATTGCTTCTTGCCACATAGAAGGGAAAATATTTTCCTGCCAGATTCTGTTGAAGAGGAACAGGATATTGGTAAGAGAGACTGGGCTTAGATGGCGGAGCATTTGATAAGTAATTCCATCTGGACCTGGGCTGCTATTATGGGTCTTGGATAGAGCCTTTTGTAGCTCATACATGTGAAATTCGTAGTTGTAGGGCAACTGTTCAGAATTATTAAAATTTATGCTGATCTGCTCAGTACGACTCTTATACTCTTGGAAAAAAGGTGTGTAAGAGTCAGATTTGGACACACCAGAGAATGTTTCGCCAATTTTATTAACTACTTCTTCGGGAGAAGAATAAACTGCAGTGTTAGTATTCAATATCGGGAAAGAGAATTCTTGGTACAAGCCATTAGCTGCTTTCACTTTTTTCCAAACAAGCTTGCTAGGAGTGCTAGATGTAATATTTGATGTATATCGCATCCAAGAGTCCCTTTGACTTTGACGACGAATCTTGCGGGCTACAGCCTTTGCTTTCTTAAAGATAATTAGATTATTGGTAGTAGGATGTCTTCGAAAAATGTTCCAAAACTTTTTTTGTTCACGGTAGGCTTTTGCACAGCTTTCATTCCACCAGGGTTTCCGCAATTTTCGAGGATGAGAGGAATATTTTGGAATGGATATTTCAGCAGCTTTCATAATAGTATTTGTGGCTTTAATAACAGCATCATTTATATCAGTGTTTGTAATCATTTCTTCTGTAATAATTGCCAGTTCTGCAAAAGAATGCCAGTCTGCCTTATGATACTTAAAGGTGGCAGGTTGTAAGCCATTAGAAGGTGGATCAGCAAAAGTAAGGATTACAGGAAAATGGTCACTGTTATACAAATCATTCTCAGTGGTCAGGTCCAGATGAGGAAATAAAATAGGAGAGCAAATAGCCAAATCTATGGAATGAAATGTTTTCGTAGGAGCATGAAAGTGAGTTTTTCATCGTTATTTAGCAGACAGAGGCAGTGATCAGTTATCAGTTGCTCGATCTGTCGTCCTCGAGAATTTGTATTAGTACTTCCCCATAGAGCACTATGTCCATTAAAATCACCTATTAATACATAAGGAACGGGAAGTTGTTGCAATAGTTTATTTAAGTTGCTTTGGGAAATGACATTACGTGGTGGTAGGTAAATGTTACAGACAGTGATTCGAAAATTAATGTGTATCTCAACTGCCACAGCTTGCAGCGAAGTACGTAATGGGAATATTGTGTGGGGGTAGTTATTCGAAGCAAGAATGCACACCCCACCTGATATAGAATCATCAGGTATGTCCATTCGATAAGGCGTGTAGCCTTTTATTTTCCAAGTAGTATGAGATTTCAAGTTGGTTTCTTGGAGTGTTAGACAAGCAGGAGAGTATTTATTATTTATTTAATGTCAGATATATGCTTGAGGAGTCCATGGCAATTAAAAGAAATAAGAACCACCATTATGACGGGTTTTTTACGGTGACGTGATCTGTTCTTCGTAATCAACTCAAAGTTATCAATATCAGTATCCATATCGCTATGGCTGTCTGTAGGAAGGCTGGCTTTGAAAGCAGTTACATTTGATTGATCTTTAATCTTAAGTTTTTTCTGTTATCAGAGTCACTCGTTTTTGTGGCTTTATAAATATGGACTTCTCTGTAATAGGTTTGCTTTGTGTTTCAGGTTTAAAAAAGATAATTGATGAAGTGTCTGTTTGTACAGCAGTTGATACTGTTTTTTTCAGTACATGGGCATATGGTTTCTTGAAATTAATTGCTGTATTTTGCAGTTGTTTTTAGCTTCTTGATATGAGATCTTTTGCGTCGTTTTAATCCGTTGAACTTCTTTTTCATGTTGCCAGTGTGAGCAGGTCTTAGAAGATGCGCTATGGTTTTCTTTACAGTTTATACAAAATGGTTCAGATTTACAGTCAGATTCTTGGTGTTCCAGACTTGAGCATCGAGTACATGTAGCTTTTGATCTGCAAAACATTTTAGAGTGTCCAAATCTGTTACAATTAAAGCATCGTATGGGGTTTGGGATATAAGGTCTTACGGGACAGTTCAGGTAACCTGCTTTTATTGATTTGGAAAGATTGGGACAGTCAAAAGTTAGTATCAAATTTTTGTGGGGAAAATTTCTTCACCTCGATGGATGATGATTCGACGGACATTGCAGACTTTGATCTTTTAATTCTTCCAGGATCTCAGTTTCAGAAACTGATAAAAGGTCTATCTCTGAAATTACACCACGGCATTGATTGAGTGATTTATGACTAGAGGCTATGATTGTAAGTTCTCCAAAAACGAATAAATATAATAGAGACTTTGATTGTTGAGCATATGAACTCTCGATTAGTAAATCTCCTGATCTTAGCTTTTTAACATTACTAGGTTCTCCTGCAACTGCCTTAATCTGTTTGAGAATTTTGAAAGGTGACATTTGCTTAAGCATGCCCTCGTTGCTCTGTATTAATATGAATTTTGGGTAACAATTTCCAAGTCTGTCAAACTTATTATCAATTTGTGATGAGTTAAGGCCCTCGCCGTGGCCAGAATTTTTTGGACCCATGAGAAAGAGAAATGTTCATCCCAGTGGGCCCCGCCCATCACAGAGCCCAACAAGGGAAGGCAGTTACCGGCTCTGGCAAAAGCCAGCCTCGGCACTTACCTTAGGGGTATCACCAGGATATAGTACTACATGTTGGGTTGAGGATCTAGCGAACATGTCCGCACAACCCAGAATGCAGGACTAGCCCTACAGCACCATGCAAGGAGTAAAATAAAATCCTAACATAGCACCAGCCGATTGACTGAGAGCGGGCTCACTCTAGCCACCCGTCTACAGAGAAGCCTGGGCCAAAGGGAACGCTAAGGGACCCCAGGACACCAATTTCCCCTTACGGGACGCCATACACAGCCAACATATGGGGTGGAAGACCAAAGGGAAAAAATGGACGTAAAACCCATTGAAAAGCAAGATGCAACATAAGCAAGAAGTCTTGATCTCGACAACGACAAAGAATTGGAAAAGAAAGAAAAGTAGAGGACAGGAGGAAAAAAGGATAAAGATTGCTAGGGTACCTTAGGATAGAGACACCCATATTTACCTAAAGAAGGTAAACCCCTGAGGGATGGAAAGGAGAAGAAAAGAAAGAAGAGGACAGATCGCTAGGGTACCTTGGGATTCGACACCCATATTTACCTAAAGAAGGTAAACCCTGTAGAAGACTTTGTTCTAGCTAAAACACATTTAAGGCTCTAGTGACATTTCAAGTTTTTTTTAAATTAACATTAAAAAATTTGATATACAGAGATTTTGATGATACAGCTGTTTAATACAGAAATATAGCTAACTATGTCCTTAATAAATGTACTTTACAAGCACAATCTTTATATGATCATGATAATATACTAAAAAAAATAGGAGGAGATCACTCAGTTTTATAAGCAAATATTTTCATGTTATCAGTTATTAAAAATATAGAATTATACCAATCATTAGCACAAGAAACATTTATTTGGAGAAATTTATTAAAATTTTATCAAATGCTACCATATAATCAAATTTCATTTTTTTAATTATATATTATTTTAAGAGCAACTAATATATGTTATTAGATTTCATATTGACAAAAGAAACATATTCATTGAGATATAAAATTTAAAATATTAAATAAAAATTGAGTATATCAAATTTCTTATTTAAACATAAAAATTCATTATAATACACATAAATTACAATTTATTTTCTATACTTTATTGAAAATGATATTAAATGGATTAAAATAGATTTTTAAATGTATATGCTTTAATATTTTTTAAAATATTACTTACTGATAAACAATATAAAATTTATTAATCAAAATTTGATCACATAAATAAAAGAGTTCAAGTATCAAATTTCACATGAATAATTTATTAATTATCAAGTAACCCATTAAAATCATTTTGATTTTAAAAATTAGATACTTCAAAATTTTTTTGACAGCATTCAAAATTTTAATTCTCTTCAATATATATTATTTTCATAAAATAACTTTTCTCTAATTAAAATTTATTAAAAATTGATTATTTACTCTTAGATCCATAATGATCTTACTTAATAAAAAAGAGAAAAATAAAAAGCAAATCATTAAAATAACAGATCTAAAATAAAATTTTTGAATCATGTTTAATTATTCACTATATTTGAGATCACACATAAATTATAAAAATAAGAAAAATATTTAAAATAGTTTTAATAGAAAAATTTAGATTTAAATTTTCATAAAAAATTCATTAAAAGTTTTACAGATATTTATTTGAAAATAAAAAAAAAATTTAATTAAATTATTTTAATTTTATTTTTAAATAATTATTTTTTCTGTTTATAAAGAATAATGAAAAAGTTTTAAAATTATTTTTAATATAACTTTTGATTTAACAATTTCAAATGCAATAAAATTTAAACAACAATCTTAAATTATCATATGATATTTTATTAAACAATAATTTTTTTGTCTTTAATAAATATTATACAAACAATAATATTTAAAATTTTAAAACTTAGAAAAATGAAAAAATTAAATGTAATTTTTAAAAAAGAAATATAAAATTCATATAACAGATTTTTAAATAAATAAATTAGATATTTAGAAAAATAATAAAAATTTGTAAATATAAATAAAATTAAAAGCTAAATTTTAACATAAAATAATTTAATAATTAATAATAAAATAATAAAATATGCATAAATTTTTAATTTATGTATCATTTATATATATTTTTTTTTTTAAATTAAGAAAATAATAATTTTTTTTTAAAAATATAGTAATTTTTTCTTAATTTATTTATTATATATTTATGAATCAATTAATTTTTATAAATAATAAACTTAAATAAAAATTAATTTTAATTTAATTATTAAAAATTAAAATATAATTTTTGATTTTTATTATTAATTAACAAATTTTAATATTATCTAAAAATAAAGAATTAAAATAAAATAAATTTTAAATTAAAAAGAATATTATTTAATAAAATAAAAATAAATTAAAAAAAATTTCAAATTTTTTAAATAGTTATAAATAATTAAAATATTTTAAATTAATTAACAATACTTCAAACTCAAATTTATAAAAAATACAATAAAATATTTATAAAAATTACAAATCAATTCATTTATAATATCATTTTCTTGATTAAAAATACATTTTTTTAATATATAAAATTATTATTTAATATTTATCTTTCATAAAATAAAAAAAAATCAATAAAAAATTCTATTTAAATTATAAACAAAAATGATAATAAAAAAGACTTTAAACAAAAAAAAATACAATTTTTCTTTATGAAATTAAGAATATCAATTTTATAAATTTAACTATGCTTTAACTTTTATTCTTAATTAATCATTTATAATAAAAATATAAAATTTTAAAAAAAACTTATTTCATTTCTTTTTGACAAGAAAAATGGCTCAAATTAATAAAATAAAATTTTCAAATTTTTTAACAAAAAATGATTCATTATAAATATTTATTTATAATATTGAATATAAAATGAACTCTGGAATTTTCTTCAAATCATTTACATGCAGAATAATTACATAATATAAAAATTAAAAATAAAATTTACATATATAATTAATTTAAACAAAATGATAATATATTTTTAAAAACTTAAATTAAATTTGAAAATTTAAATTCTTCAAATATTCAATTGAATAAATTCAGAAAATTTCTTAAATAGAAAGAATTATAATTTTTTTATGAACTACTTCATATTAATAAAAATTTTCATATTAATTTTTGATTCAATTTTTATTTTATTAATAAGAAATTTTACAAAATAATATATTAAATTTAAAATATTTATACAATATGTCAAAGAAAAAGACAAATGTTCACATACAGTGATTTTTTAACATGATTTTACATCTATTACACAGAAATAATTTTTAAATAATTATAAAAATGTCAAATAATAATATTATTTATTAAAAAAAAATATATAAAAAGGAATGATTTTTCATTTAAATTTAATTTGAACAAACAAAAGAAAAATGAAATTTTATTATTTTTAAATATAAAATTCTTTAAAATAAAATATTT
>CM057817.1:33014067-33136567 GCA_030067965.1 Latrodectus elegans
GTTTTGCAGTTTTAGATATTCTCTAATTTATTACATAAATTAGAGAATATCTAATAAATAATAGAAATCAACATTTTCTGTTAGAAAATTTGAATAAGTTGCATTATGACATACTATTATATTAAATTCTGTATGACCATACTTTTCTTGTTTCAAATATAGCAGAATGAAATAAGTTATTATTTTAGAAACTTCTGTACAGTATTTTTAATTATAATATTGATTAATATAAAGAATAAAAGATCTAAAGTACATAGTTATGTGTGAAGAATCCAATTAAATATAACAACTTGAAATATCTGCTGTAAAAATATAGAAGTTCAGTTAAGAAAAAATTAGATGAAGATTAATGTTGGTTTTGTTTCCAGCTCTGCCTTCTGATTTACCTTAGTCTATCTTAACTTAGTCTTATAATTTAAGAATAAGTTGAAGTTGTTTTCAAATTAAGATTCTTAATCATGTTTACTTTTATGAATAAGACTTTCTTAGCTATCTGCAGAATATATAAACATATTTCCATCAAAATATGTAAGGTTATAAATGTAGTTTTTAACTTCACACAAGCTAAAATGAGTATTAGTAACATGAATTTGATTTGTAATTAAACTACTATAAATATTTTATACGCGCATTTTTTTTATGAACACTCTTGGTTTTATGAAGTATTGGTTAATCCTTGACAACGTTCCATAAACACATAATTTTAATTCCCATTTATGAACTAAAATTTAAAAAAATCTTGTACAAGATTTTTTTTTTTTTTTTTTTTTTTTTTTGCAGTTTTATTGCATTTATTTTTATTAACTGATATATTCACTTTTTTAATTTATGGGTGACAAAATTGTATTGACGTTATTGTTAACGGATTCTTTTATTTTTAGATAACTATCTACAACATTGTTAATTAATCAGTATAATAAATGCAAAGCATTGATATTCGAAAATTTTAATTGTTTAAAATCAAAATTAAATTAAAATTAATTTTTTATAAAGCTTACTTAAGTTTTATTCCATTTGATAGACAGAGACATTAAGTCCATGAATTCATGCAAATCATGATGAAGGGTGAGAAATGCAGCTTCAAGAGGCACCAAAAGTTGAAGCCTGAATGTTGTCTCAAACCTGCAAAACATTCATCTGATCCAACGGGTGGGTCTTAATTTAGAAGCAGAGACCAAACAGGAGACCTCCAGGCATGGCCTGCCACTCATAGGAGTATCATTTCACATCGAGACCATTTTGACCACAACATTTTACATGCCCCACTCACTGTTAGTGAGCTCGGTGGGTTTTCACTTGGGCAGGATTTGAATTCATTGAAATTCCCAGTGAGATTTATGTTAGCAAACTTTGAGCTTTTAATTTGTGCCAGCCTCTGGTATCATTTACTGCAAATTTTTTTAAGCCACTGGTGTGGAATTTCTCCTACAATATCTGAACTTCTGACTTTGGATGGATTTAAGCATAATCAATAGCTTCAACTGAAATTATAAGATATTTTGAAATGAGTGATTATAACTTTGTCTTAAAAATTGACATTCTAGGCACAGTGCTCTTGTAACTGCATTTCCTCTAATGATGTTTTTAAAAACGATTTCTAAATAATGTTCACCTGTGTTCATTATTAAATAAACCGCTGTTATTGGAAGAAGACAAAACAAATTATCTGACTACTTGAAGATAAATTATTCGAGCGCGTCCATGAGTTTTGGCGAATTTAAGTAACTTGTTGCTTCCTGAAATTTTATTTTTGACATTTTGAAATTGGATTCGAGTAGCTAATAAGATTAAGGTACTTTTTGAAAAAGTGAAGTTTTAAGACACAAATTTTAACATTGAAAAAAAATGTGCTTTATAAACAGAAAAAAATAAGGGATTATAGATTTTTCCTCAATAAATAAAATTAAGAATAGATTTAATTAGAAGTTTTGTGTATGTTTTATATATATGCTTGCTAAATAAATATCTGTAATATTACTTTATTTATATAGATAGAACATTATGGTAAAAAAAGGCTTTAAGATCTAACAGCTATTTTTCTATTTTACAAACTTTTAATTTTAAGAACTATTTTATCAGTCTTATGTGTTTGTCAAAACATTTATTTTGCCTGGTAAACGTCTTTTTCCTCAAAAATTGATACTTGTGAATAATTAAACATAAGTATTCAATTAATTGTAGTCTTTATTTTAACAGATACTGTAGTGCAACTTTTAATGATTTAGTCAATTTTTATCTATATAACATGCTCTTTTTTGTGCAGTTGAAGAAATGGAAGAATGCTCATCTAGTGCAGAAAGTACTGATGGAGGAGGTAAACCTTAATCTTAATTTTTAATAAATTTTAATTGCAGTATGTAACAAGATTATTTTATGCAGAAATAATATATATTAGAATCCAGTCATGCAATTAAAATTTTGAATTTAGTTTTTACTGTCAAAAAAATGCTTTGAAGTATCCTTAATTTTTAAATTTTATTCATAAATAAGATTTTAATGACCGTTACTTGATAAATTAATAAAGTATATTCTTATAAATGTAAATTATGAAATACTTAGAAGCTGGCATTTTTGAAAGTTTAGTGTGAAACATCAAATTTTGAGTTAATAAATTTTATATTGAAGTAAGAATGATACTCAGTAAGATAAAATGATTTTAAACAAATAGATGTAAAGCATAATACCTATTTAAAAATCAATATTTCACTTAATAACCATTTAACAAATCAATGTGAATGCAATGCTGGCCATTAAAATTGCTACACTAGAAAATCAGCATGCTGCACTTGTAAAATTTACTCGACTAAAAGATCATGTATCAACTGCAATGTTTTATGTTTTAAATGAAGAAATTATGTAGTAGGTTTGTCGTACACAAATTTTTTATTTGAATGTTATTGCTTGGTGGAAAGTTTTATGATGGCTTGTGCAAGAAAGTGGAATATTTAGCAGATCATTTCTGATCTGAATAAAGGTTGAAGTAGTCTAACAACATTATGGCTTATAGTATTACAGGATTGCTGCTTCCAATAATCAAGATTGCGCAACTAATTAAAAAATATGAAATTAATAGATTCATCATGGTCATGTAATGCTGTGATAAATTTTTTTCACCTGCTGTTACTAATAGCAGAAGATCTAGACATGTTATCCTTATGGCTTTAATGGATTAGGTAGTCAAGTTAAAAACCTATCCTTAATTGGTAGTCTGTAAGTCAACTGATAACATAACAATTCGACAATATTTGCTGCGGGATGGAAAATCTACTTGGTGATCATGATTCTCCTTCCTTGACTTTGTTATTTACGAAAGTGGATTCAATGGTGTGATCAGTGATCTTATATACAGGAATAGCTTGATGTCTTGTTTTCCATTTAATGTTAGTTCTATTTATTACATGATGACTGCATCCATATTTGGCAGCATGGAAAAACTAATTTCCATTGTCAATTCAACATCATTATGCTGGGCTATCATCTTTAGTGATTTCAGGTGCTCTTGGATACATATCTTAATCACTTTTTTATGATGCATTGACTACATTTTGAACAACTAATACATTTCTGTTGCATTTATACTTGTGGCTTCATCCTTTATTTGAGCCTTGTGAAATGCTGTGTTTTAGCTTGATGAACATATAGTATTCTTCATATTTTTCCCCCTCAGGGGTTTACCTTCTTTAGGTAAATATGGGTGTTGCAATCCCAAGGTACCCTAGCGATCTGTCCTCTTCTTTCTTTTCTTCTCCTTTCCATCCCTCAGGGGTTTACCTTCTTCAGGTAAATATGGGTGTCGCTATCCTAAGGTACCCTAGCGATCTTTATCCTTTTTTTTTCCCTCCTGTCCTTTACTTTTCTTTCTTTTCCTATTCTTTGTCGTCGTCGAGATCAAGACTTCTTGCTTGTGTTGCATCTTGCTTTTCAATGGGTTTTATATCCATTTTTTTCCCTTTGGTCTTCCACCCCATATGTTAGCCGTGTATGGCGTCCCATAAGGGGGAAATTGGTGTCCTGGGGTCCCTTAGCGTTCCCTTTGGCCCAGGCTTCTCTGTAGACGGGTGGCTGGAGTGAGCCCGCTCTCAGTCAATCGGCTGGTGCTATGTTAGGATTTTATTTTACTCCTTGCATGGTGCTGTAGGGCTAGTCCTGCATTCTGGGTTGTGCGGACATGTTCGCTAGATCCTCAACCCAACATGTAGTACTATATCCTGGTGATACCCCTAAGGTAAGTGCCGAGGCTGGCTTTTGCCAGAGCCGGTAACTGCCTTCCCTTGTTGGGCTCTGTGATGGGCGAGGGCCCACTGGGATGAACATTTCTCTTTCTCGTGGGTCCAAAAAATTCTGGCCACGGCGAGGGCCTTAACTCGTCACAAATTGACAATAAGTTTGACAGACTTGGAAATTGTTACCCAAAATTCATATTAATACAGAACAACGAGGGCATGCTTAAGCAAATGTCACCTTTCAAAATTCTCAAACAGATTAAGACAGTTGCAGGAGAACCTAATAATGTAAAAAAGCTAAGATCAGGAGATTTACTAATTGAGAGTTCATCTGCTCTACAATCAAAGTCTCTTTTATCTTTAAAAGTTTTTGGAGAAATTCCAATCATAGCCTCGAGTCATAAATCACTCAATCAATGCTGTGGTGTAATTTCAGAGATAGACCTTTTATCAGTATCTGAAACTGAGATCCTGGAAGAATTAAAAGATCAAAAAGTCTGCAATGTCCGTCGAATCATCATCCATCGAGGTGAAGAAATTTTCCCCACAAAAAATTTGATACTAACTTTTGAATGTCCCAATCTTCCCAAATCAATAAAAGCAGGTTACCTGAACTGTCCCGTAAGACCTCATATCCCAAACCCCATACGATGCTTTAATTGTAACAGATTTGGACACTCTAAAATGTTTTGCAGATCAAAAGCTACATGCACTCGATGCTCAAGTCTGGAACACCAAGAATCTGACTGTAAATCTGAACCATTTTGTATAAACTGTAAAGAAAACCATAGCGCATATTCTAAGACCTGCTCACACTGGCAACATGAAAAAGAAGTTCAACAGATTAAAACGACGCAAAAGATTTCATATCAAGAAGCTAAAAAACAACTGCAAAATACAGCAACTAATTTCAAGAAACCATATGCCCATTTACTGAAAAAAACAGTATCAACTGCTGTACAAACAGACACTTCATCAATTATCTTTTTTAAACCTGAAACGCAAAGCAAACCTATTACAGAGAAGTCCACATTTATAAAGCCACAAAAAACGAGTGACTCTGATAACAGAAAAAAACTTAAGATTAAAGATCAATCAAATGTAACTGCTTTCAAAGCCAGCCTTCTTACAGACAGCCATAGCGATATGGATACTGATATTGATAACTTTGAGTTGATTACGAAGAACAGATCACGTCACCGTAAAAAGAACCCTTCATAATGGTGGTTCTTATTTCTTGGAATTGCCATGGACTCCGCACGCATATATCTGACATTAAAGACATAATAAATAAATACTCTCCTGCTTGTCTAACACTCCAAGAAACCAACTTGAAATCTCATACTACTTGGAAAATAAAAGGCTACACGCCTTATCGAATGGACATACCTGATGATTCTATATCAGGTGATGTGTGCATTCTTGCTTCAAATAACTACCCCCACACAATATTCCCATTACGTACTTCGCTGCAAGCTGTGGCAGTTGAGATACACATTAATTTTCGAATCACTGTCTGTAACATTTACCTACCACCACGTAATGTCATTTCCCAAAGTAACTTAAATAAACTATTGCAACAACTTCCCGTTCCTTATGTATTAATAGGTGATTTTAATGGACATAGTGGTCTATGGGGAAGTACTAATACAAATTCTCGAGGACGACAGATCGAACAACTGATAACTGATCACTGCCTCTGTGTGCTAAATAACGATGAAAAAACTCACTTTCATGCTCCTACGAAAACATTTCATTCCATAGATTTGGCTATTTGCTCTCCTATTTTATTTCCTCATCTAGACCTGACCACTGAGAATGATTTGTATAACAGTGACCATTTTCCTGTAATCCTTACTTTTGCTGATCCACCTTCTAATGGCTTACAACCTGCCACCTTTAAGTATCATAAGGCAGACTGGCATTCTTTTGCAGAACTGGCAATTATTACAGAAGAAATAATTACAAACACTGATTTAAATGATGCTGTTAATAAAGCCACAAATACTATTATGAAAGCTGCTGAAATATCCATTCCAAAATATTCCTCTCATCCTCGACAATTGCGGAAACCCTGGTGGAATGAAAGCTGTGCAAAAGCCTACGGTGAACAAAAAAAGTTTTGGAACATTTTTCGAAGACATCCTACTACCATTAATCTAATTATCTTTAAGAAAGCAAAGGCTGTAGCCCGCAAGATTCGTCGTCAAAGTCAAAGGGACTCTTGGATTCGATGTACATCAAATATTACATCTAGCACTCCTAGCAAGCTTGCTTGGAAAAAAGTGAAAGCAGCTAATGGCTTGTACCAAGAATTCTCTTTCCCGATATTGAATACTAACACTGCAGTTTATTCTTCTCCCGAAGAAGTAGTTAATAAAATTGGCGAAACATTCTCTGGTGTGTCCAAATCTGACTCTTACACACCTTTTTTCCAAGAGTATAAGAGTCGTACTGAGCAGATCAGCATAAATTTTAATAATTCTGAACAGTTGCCCTACAACTACGAATTTAACATGTATGAGCTACAAAAGGCTCTATCCAAGACCCATAATAGCAGCCCAGGTCCAGATGGAACTTATCAAATGCTCCGCCATCTAAGCCCAGTCTCTTACCAATATCCTGTTCCTCTTCAACAGAATCTGGCAGGAAAATATTTTCCCTTCTATGTGGCAAGAAGCAATAGTTATCCCCATCCTAAAACCAGGAAAAGATCCTAAAGACGCTTTAAGTTATCGTCCTATAGCCTTAACAAGCTCCTTTTGTAAAACAATGGAACGCATGGTAAATAACCGTCTTGTTTTTTATTTAGAAAACAATAGGTGCATACCTCAGCAGCAAAGTGGTTTCCGTCAGGGTAGATCTACGTTAGACAATATTATTAATTTGGAAAATGACGTTAGAACCGCTTTCGTTTGTAGGAACCATCTTGTATCAATATTCTTAGATATTGAGAAGGCCTATGATAGAACCTGGCGCTATGGAATTATTCGGACCTTACATAGCTTTAATCTCCATGGTAACCTACCACTTTTTATTCAAAACTTCTTACAAAAAAGTTTTAAAGTGCGCATTGGGTCTGTTTTATCTAGATCATTTGTTCAAACTGAGGGCGTTCCTCAGGGTAGTGTACTTAGTGTAACATTATTTATTGTTTATATTTCCAAGATTTTATCTGTATTACCTTCTTATATTAAAAGTACACTTTACGTGGATGACTTGCAGATTTCCTGTCAAGGTTCAGATATACATTCAATTGAACGACAGCTACAGATGGCTATAAATCAAATTACTGACTGGTGTGACAAAAATGACTATATCATTTAACCAAGTAAGAGCAGATGCATCCATTTTTGTAGGAAACGTGGCCTTCACCCTGATCCCAATATCCAACTTCAGGAGGTATCCATTCCTGTTGTTAAAGAGTTACGATACCTTGGGGTAATTTTTGATAACAAACTTACCTTCTTGCCCCATATATTACATTTGCGCAAGAAGTGCGAAAGATCTCTTAACATACTAAAAGTTCTTTCCAATACTTCTTGGGGTGCAGATCGAACCTCATTGTGCAGAATATACCAGTCTGTTATATTATCCCGTATCGATTATGGGAGTGTGGCTTATGGCTCAGCTTCAAAGTCTGCCCTAAAATGGTTAGACCCAATTCATCACGCTGCGCCAGATCTGTAGTGGAGCGTTTCGACCTCACCTGTCGACAGTCTCTATGTTAACTGCAACATACCTCCTTTAACACTTCGATGCATCAAGCTTTCCCTTAATTATTATTTCAAGAGTTTTTCTACTCTAAACCATCCACTAAGGTCTGCTAGAGTTGACTCTACATTAAAGAGACTTTTAACGCCGCCCTTCTTGCACTCCTCCCTTTTATGCTAGGATTCAACCTCTTATAGAGGAAGCTGATCTTTTAACTCCAGTTGAGATTGCTGACTACAATAGTATTCCCCCATGGGCTTTTCCACAAATACGCTGTTTAAGCAACTTTGCTCTGTTTAACAAAGAACATACTGATCCCATAATTTTCAAACAAATTTATGCTATTCATCGGAATCTATTTCAGGATTACTTCCCAATCTTTACTGATAGATCAAAAACAGAAAGACACATCGGCTGTGGCATAGTTTATGGCACTAATATCTATAGTTATTGTCTTCCGTCAATCTGTTCTATTTATACTGCTGAAATTGTTGCCATTTTGGAAGCTCTTAACATAATCAAGTGCTCTCACAACCGCAAATTCTGCATTTATACTGACAGTATGAGCATTATGAAACAGCTCAAATTTCCTCAACACTTTCATCCCCTGATTTATAAAATCTTAGCTTTGTTAAATGAAATGTCTCATAATGGTTTTGAAATATTGTTTTGCTGGATACCTAGTCATGTCGGTATTACTGGCAATGAATTAGCAGACTTAGCTGCTAAAGAAGGTAAAGACCCTATAGACCAAGCAATCCCTTACGCTGATATCAAGCATTCAATCTTTGTATATACGCATTCTATTTGGCAGAATTCTTGGAATACGCAAGTAACAAACAAACTTTTCTGGGTTAAACCTCTCATTCGGAACTGGAGTAATATCTCATACAGACGTGCTGACGTTATTTTATCCAGACTTCGAATCTGTCGTACTCATTTGACACATAGTTATATTTTATTTAAGGAACCTGCACCTCTATGTTCAAGCTGTAAAATAGTTTTAACTGTATATCATATCTTAATTGAATGTCCTAATTTTAACCATCTTCGTCTTACGTTTTTCCACAACACTGTCTTAAATTTATTGGACTTGATTGGGGAAATACCTCATTCAAATCTCTTTGCTTTCTTAAGGACTATCAGAATTTTGCACTGCTTATAATGCATTCGCTTTACTCCAAATTAAATTTTAAGTAAGATTCAAGTTTACAATTTTTTTAATGTAAGAAACTTGTTTCACCAATTTTATAATGGGTATTTTATTCTGATCTGATAGAATTTTAAACTTTCGTTCGGTGCAGTATGTCCTTTTTGGATTTTGCACCAGAAAAAAGACAATCACTCACTCACTCACTCACTCTTCAGATTTTTCTGGATAAAGAAAATGTTCAGCCTCTGACCTGGACAACATGCTTTTTAGATCTATCAACAGAAGTTTGATCAATGAGTGTTGAGCGTCTGGCTTACCACATTATGTCTGTTACATCTGTCAATGAACTGTTAAGTTCCAGTGGCTCAGTAGCTTCACACTGCTTCCCTTTAAAATCAGCAAAGCATCAGTTAACATGACATGACATGAGATGTGTTTGGGAGAGTAACCACATACCCTCCCTCACTGGGTTACTGGAGCTCCATGGGTTAAATATGTGTCCATGTTAATATGTGACGTCCAAAGTCTTTCTACTGTTATGGTGTGCATGTGTGGAGATGCGAGTGCCTGCTCAGGTATGACCTTGTTATCTGATTGTGGTTTAAAATAATAAGGCACAAGGTGATGAACAAGTATTCCAAATACATTAACCTAAAGGTACAGACCAAGGCTCGCCTGCACTGCCATGTATGTATGTCAGTGAACTGTTCAACCCTGTTGAATCTGTAAAAAAAGTTTTACTAGTTGAAAGTGACTAACTGGACAAACTAGAATTTTTCAGATTGCATGACATTTCTGTATTGAATGTTTGACATTTCTTTAAGAATTAATCAACATATTGGCCATTATATATTGCAATTTAATGTTATCAAAAAATGGTTCAACAATGGCATTTGCTAATATCAAGGCAGTTGTTTGGCAATATTCTCAACAGATGATTGTAGAGTTAACATTAATAATTATGATGCTTAGAAATTGATTATTTTCTTCCAGAATTCTAGAAACTTCATAGAAGCTTGTAAAAGCCTCTAAGAATTTTTAATCTAATCTGATTTTTTTAATTTCAGCTTTATTTAAAATTTAAATGCTGAAGAAATTATTTTTCGTGGAAATATTTTTTTAAAAAAGTGTAAATTGCTTCAGATAAATAATATAACAAATAGTATATTGCTTTTTTTCATCTCAAACCATAAAATTTGGAGATCAATTTTTCTTTAATGGTAATTAAATTCCTGTCATAGTAGCAGTTTAAGTTTGCCTAATCACATCTTATCAAAATTACTAAATTATTAAGTATTGATTATTTTGAAAATCAATTATCCTTGTTGAGCCACAACAGAATACCAAATTAGAATCCAATATGTGATACGTGGCTGAAGCAATGCATGTGCAAATTATAGATTTTTTAAATGTGTTACAAAATATTATTCAGATAAAACATGTTCATTATTTTCTTATAGTTATAAACAAATTCTTTTACCTGGCTCCTGAGTGGATTTTGAATTTCTTATTGGTAAGTGAACTTGTTTTATTTATAAACAAGTTCTCTTAACAATCAGTAATTCAAATTTTTGGTCTGCTTCAAACATCCTAATATGATCTCACTATTTTCTCTGTTTACTCTTGAATCACACTGTAGACAAATGGTTAGCTCTTAATCCTTTGATTCAACAGTTCATGTGTTCAATTCTTATCTGGGGATTAAATTCCTATAATGGTTCAGTTTGCGTTATAAATTCTAGATCCCAATCTAATTAATTCTCATATATAAAAAATAACTAGAGTGTCAACCAAACTGCTATATACATTTCATTAAGTAAGAAATGAAGAATAAATTTCCATTTTCCTTTTGGAAATGAACTTTAATCTTATTTAAAATTTTTACAAATTATGAAATTTGGCTCTGATTTATTTTAAAAATAGCATTTTAGAAAAGAAAATATTCCTTTCTGATTATTATATATTATAATTTTAGTTTTTCAAATATTACTGATTTTTAGGTTACATATAAATATTTTAGATTATTTTTACTTATTTTAATACTGTTCTTTTGTTCTTTAGGTAAAGAAAAACAATTAACTGACCCTTTGAATTATTTATTAAAAGCTGTGAGTATTGTCTTCACTATTTTACCTTTTTTTTTTCTTTTTTTTTTTTTTGTTTCAGAATTAGGTGTAATTGTTACAAATATTTTATGAAATTGTTCTGCTTTTTTTATTTTGCTAATAGCATTTTTTTACTAATGCATTTTTAGTGTATTATATTACAACAAAAAATGCTTGGCTTTTGAGTACTCATGAATTTCTTAATTTTACATCTAACAGCCTTTGAAATTTTTTAATTATAATTATATTTCAAAATTTTGTATATTTTGCATTTGTGTCATAATTTATCTCCAAATGAAAAAAATGAGAAAGCAGTAAACCTATTTGCATGAGCTGATATCTTGCTTATTTCTCTTTCAAACTTTAAAACACTTGTTATGTATTTGGATCAGAGAAAGGTTATTGTGAAAATTAAATTGGATTATGAAATCAATATTTAAACTGTTAATAATTCATGTTGCTTCAATGAATTGTAAAGATTCTATTATTATTTTAACTATAAAAGTATTCGTTTGAAGTTTAGCTTTAGATCTTTTGATACAAATTTTTAAAAATGGTAGAAAATTTTGAATGATGTAGGAAAAAGTTTTTTTTGAAATATTGTACAATGAGGTAATAGCATTTAACTCATAAGTACAGTAGTAAAAAATCACAATAAAAACTTACTATTAACTTAGAATTTTAAGCCATCTTATTTTTCATGTTGTGTAAAATATAGTATTTTTTGTGAAGGTGTTCATGGTAAACTAACTTGTAATATAAAACTAATATGTAATAATTTAATAGCAATATGAGAGCATTATTTTCTAAGCTTTAAGGACAATATTGAGTAAGAAACAAAAATCAGAATTTCATAGTTTCAAACTGTGAAATACCAAAGGCATTTGAAAGTATAGTTGTAAACTAATAAAACTGGAAATAATACAGTATTAAATATTGTCATATGTAGGATAATAATTTTGAGGGATCAAAATATGATCTGTCAATGCATGAATAATAAGAAAACTATCCTGGAATGAACTGTTGAAAATTGGTATACGAAAACCAGGAGATTAAGTATATTGTTATTAGAAACAACACACTTATTTATCTTAGTCCAATAGATTATTGAACTTAAGTTTTAGTTGATGTAGCTGATTTATGTCACAGTAATTAAATTGTTGGAGAAGTTTTTCTAAAGACTTCTGACTCATTTGAACAGTAAATTGCTAAATTTCTGAAATTTTTTATCACACAGCAAAAGTAAAAAATTGATTTACCATTATATATTGGAAATAGGGATAAAACTAATATTTAATATGATTGGAAATCAAACAATGTGAAAAGAACAAAAACCATTCCCATGGAAACAGCAGAATATGCTTTAAAGGAATTTTTCAAATGATCATTTTTATCATGATTTCAAGAAAGTCATTCATAATAATAGTGTAAAATTATGGTTAACTGTTTGACAGAAATGTCCTTGTACCCATTCAAAATGTCTTTTAATTTGGGATATGTTAAAGTTTCATCCAACAGATAATATATAGAAATTGACGAAACTGATACAGTTATGATAGTAATTAAGGTTGGATTAACATCATTAGTTTAATATTAAAAATTTAATACCAATAAAGAGTATATAGTGGGAATTTAAAACAGTGGAATTACTTAGATATTACAAAGCAAAAAATTTACAAAAGGTCAAATGAATCATAGCAATCTAGAAATACACTACTGGCCATTAAAATTGCTACACCAGGAAGAAATGCAGATAACAAAAGGATATTTATTGGACAAATATATTATAGAAATAACAAGTGATTAAATTTTCAAAAAATTTGGCTGGATAAATCCTGAGAAATCAGTACACAGAACAACCACCTCTGGTAGTAATAACAGCAGTTGTACGCCTGGGCATTGAGTCAAACAGAGATTGGATTCCATGTACAGGTACAGATGCCCATGCAGCTTCAACACGATGGCACAGTTCATCAACCATAGTGACTGGCGTTTGGTGACGAGCCAGTCGCTCGGCAACCATTGACCAGACGTTTTCTATTGGTGAAAGATCTGAAGAACGTGCTGGCCAGGGCGACAGCCGACCATGTTCCGTATCAAGGAAGGTCCGTACAATACCGGCAACTTGTGGTCGGGCATTATCCTGCTGAAACGTAGGGTTTCGCAGGCTTCGAATAAAAGGTAGAGCCACGGGTCGTAACACACCAGAAATGTAACGTGCACTGTTCAAAGCACCGTCAATGCGAACAAGAGGTGATCAAGACGTGTATCCAATGGCACCCCATACCATCACGCCAGTATGATGATGACGAATGCATGCTGCCAGTGTGCGTTCACCACGATGCCGCCAAACGCGAATGCGACCATCATGATGCTGTACACAGAACCTGGATTCATCTGAAAAGAAGACGTCTCGCCATTCGTGCGCCCAGGTTCGTCGTTGATAACACCATTGAAGGTGCTCTTGTCTATGATGCAGCATCAAGGGAAGCCGCAGCCATGGTCACCGAGCTGAGTCCATGCTGCTGCAAACGTCATCGAACTGTTTGTGCAGACACTTGTCTTCCAAACGACCCTGTTTCTTGACTCGCGGCTCATGATGTGGTTGCACGATCCATTACGGCCATGCGGATAATATGCCTGTCTTCTCGGCTGCTAGTGATAGGTGGCTGTTGAGATCCCGCATGGCGTTCCGTATTACCGTCCTGAACACATCGATTCCATATTCTGCTAACAGTTATTGGATCTCGACCGACGCGAGCAGCAATACTGCAATAAAATAAACCGCAATCCCGGTACGCTACAATTCGACCTTTATCAAAGTCAGAAATGTGCTGGTACGCATTTCTCCTTCTTACACGAGGCATCACAACAACTTTTCACCAGGCAACAACGTTCAAATGCAATTTTTGTATGAGGAACCGGCTGAGCAATTTCCTCATTTAAACACAATGTAGGTGTCGCTACTCGCGCCTGCTTTGTCTGAATGCACTGAAAAGCTAATCAAATGTAAAAATGAATATCTGATGGTTTAAATATAATTCAGGAGCTGTAAAAATTTAGAATATCTGATAGCCTACTTTTGATGAAAATGATTATTTATAAATCAAAGTAATTGTCATGGGAAAGATGAAATAGAAATTAATGTGTCTAAAGATAAATATGATGAATTTTCCAGTTATTTGGTGATGAAATTTAACAGACAATATGTCCTTTTTTTTAAAATAAACAATAGGTAATATATTTGTAGAATTTTTTTTAACAATTTTTAAATTCTTGTTTGTAACCTGCATGTATTTCACATTTATAAATTTCGAATTCTTTTGTATTAAAAAATGTGTGCCTGTGTAAATGTACCGAAAATGAACTTTTATGATCTGTATTAAGGGAATAAAATTATCCACCAGGTTTCATTTTGTATAGAAAAAAAAACTAAATTTTTTGAAGTTATCATAAAAATTACTTATGCATATCATATTGGTTAATAACTTTGATTTTTGTAATGGAACCAGTATTTGTTGAAAAAATTTTATTAAATAATTTTTAAAATTTCTTTAATTCAGGTCACAATTAATTCATGTATCAAATTAATGGCTGTCTGCTGACAATTTTAGTTACAAGATTGTGTTTATATGGAAAATTTAACTGTAATAATTTTGTTTTTAAATTTATTAATGTTTAAAATATAAAGCATATTGATATACAAAAGTATGATACAGAAAGTAAAAAATGCATTTAAGATATGGTTCACTGTTGATCACATATGTGCATTTGTATTTACATATAAATTATCTAAGCTATTAATAAAGAAAATTTAAATATATTGATTAGCTATTGTTTTTTTCCTCCTACAAGTATCTTAATATTTTTAAATGTCTTATTTACAATGATAATATATTTGGTTTAGGACAAAATAAAAATATATATTATATAATTATTGTAGCTTAATGTGTGTGTGTGATGTAATCAATTCATAAATTACATAATTTGTATTTTACTTTGTAATTATATCTGTATAATTAAAAAATACATAATTTTTAATACATAAACTAACCATTAATGAAAATATACCTTTCAAGTCATATTTATTATTTTTGTGAGTTTTTGATTTTTATTTCATATGCCATATTTAACACTTTTTTAAAATAACATTTGCAAGCATAATTCATTACATTTGGTATATATTGTGTTATCAACTTTCTCATGCAACAGAGTTTTTCAGATTGAAGTGTTTATTTAATTGTTATTTTAACCATTGAATTAAGAGTTTTTAGAAATATCTTAGTAATATATATATATATATAAACTAGTGAATTTAAAATCGTAAAGTTGTTGGAAGTGCTCTATATAACAATCACTTATAAAATTATATACAAACATGAATACATTGCATTTAATAAATAAGAAGAAAGTATGAATTGCTTAAAATTATGCTCTACTTGATCTTTACATTTATTGGCCTTAATATTTCAAATATTACATTCAGAATTTGAGAATGCAAACATATCTTAATAGTTGGTTTTGCATAATATATAAATATAAATTTTTTATTTGTAGAATCTTGAAGAATCGGATCCTGAAGATGAAGACTTTGATGGTGAAGCTGAAATATTGTAAGCCATTTTTAGTAATAGTTTAAATAAAATTGTGTGTTTGTGATAAGTAAGTCAAAAGAGCGTGTACAAGTAATCTTAATATGCATACTACATGTGTAAAATTTTCTTGTCGCATAAGTAAACAAGAAGTCAAATTAGAAAAAAAAATCATTCTCACATATTCCTTAATTTCTGTAATTATAGGAAACAATCAAATTTTTTTAACTATGTATTTTTTTCTGATATAATTAATCTTTTTAAAAGGTGCGCAATGATTTGTGTTATGCAGTGCTGCAGTTTGAATAAAGAAAACTGCAGCAATTTATTATTAAATAAATTCTGTTATATATATATATATAATTTATAACAAGTATGTAAAAAAAACATAGATTTTAATTCCTGCAGTTAAAGACCAGTTTCGCACGATTTTTTGGTTGAATTGACAAAGTCAATTTTCTAAAAAATTCTCAAGAAATTGACAAAGCAAACCACTATAATAAATTCTCAAAGAATATGGCTATCAATTTCAATCATACTGATAATCTCATTGAAAAAGAAATGAAACTTTGGAAAACTTGAGTTGAAAGCGTTGAATTTTCAAATCTGAAAGTTTCTCAAATTTATGATGAAAACTCGTTGAAAAAGAAGGTGCGAAGCACTATCATTTATAACATCCATTTAAGTTTTACTATAAAATATGAGATGATCATGATGAATATAATAATTTTTTTATAGTTTAATATTGAAGGATACTATTATCAATTTGTTCTTCTTGCAGTGCAAGTCTCTCATCAGTTGTGAACTAATATCTTTAGTTACTTAGCAATTTTTTTTATTAATGGTTGGAAGTAATAGTAAATTTTGTTGACTGTGCCATAAATATTAATTTCTTATTTATATACAGTAGAACATGTTTTTACAAAACTATCACTTATGAACACTTACAATTTTATGAACTACTGGGTGGTATAGTATTGCATAAAAGTTATAATTTTAATTCCTATGTACAAGGGAAGTTTATGAAAACTCTCTTTTTTTACAAACTCACTTTCCTGCATTTCCATTAGTGTTTTCTTTTTTTATATTCTGATTCTTAATTTTTTTTATAATTTTCTACTTGAGAGACTTAAATCTTAATTATTGGTGAATCGCAAACTCTTTGAATTGTGGATAATTAACAGCAATATCGTCATTAGTGTAATGAATAAAAATTAGTTTTGATCCTAAAATCGAAGTTGTTTAAAATCAAAATGAAAGAAAATTATTTTATACATGTCTGTGTCATTTATATGAGAAGAGCTATTAATAAGTGCCAAACTCAAGTATCATTCACCCTGGACTTTTTCAACGATTCATGTGAAATTTTTCTTGCCTAATCTAATTTCTAACTTTGCTTGCATTTCAGTGTAATCAATAGCTTCAAGTGAAAATATTATACCAAACATTTGGAAGGAATAACTTCTTCCAAATTGACTATATGAGACTGAGGTAAAAGTTTCTTGCTACTGGAATTTATCTGGCCACTCATCCATAAACTTTGACAAAGTAATATCCCTAATATTTCACTTCAGGACTTTCTTAACTTGGATTCTGATATAACGTGTTCATAAGAGTTATCGTTTGAGAACATAATAAATGGAAAGGACTGTTTTTCTTTCAAAAGATATACTTTGTTGAAAAAGATCCTCAATTTTTGTACTGTTTAAATGCCTATGGGTAAACCTTAAAGTGAATATCAAAAACGCCAAATTGTGGCAGTAAAGATGTGGGCAAAATTGTAAGAGAAATACCAAAGCAACTATACATAAGTCCTAACGCTGTTTCTAGTTTCTTGAAAAATCTAATGAGTCAGTAAAGCAAAGATTGGCATACCTAAAAAATTGACACTTCTTAATCAAAACAAAATCTTTAAGGAACTAAAATAAAGAAATGCGTGGAAGCATTGGAAAATCACAAGGCCCATCTGGAATCACTAATGTAATCAGAAGAACACTTTACAACTACATAAAATTCAAGAAAAGAAAGCATCTTAAATAGAATGAAAGGCACGTTGAACACAGTCTACAGTGTGTCACATATCTTGGAAATTTGGATGGACTGTGGTTATTTTTTCTGATGAAAAACAGTTCAGAGCAGATGACCCAGGTGGTTGTCAATATTATTGGTATTTTTTGTGTACAGAAGAAGAAACTTATTTTACCTGACAGATAGAGGAGGAGGCAGTTGGATATTGGTTTGGATAGGCAGAGAAAATTGGACATTTCAGCAATATGGATCATCAATTCAAATGGCCAATGGCGTTTGGTTTAAAACAAATAATGTTCAGATTTTGGCACAGCCTGCTAAAAATACTGACCTCAATATTGTTAAAAATGTATGGTCAGTAACTATTTGGCATGTTTACGCCAGAGGAAAACAATATTAATCTTTGATCAAACTTCGAGAATCCTTGAATTGTGTTTGTGACAATTTATATCAAACCAAAATTGAAGACTTATATGAATGAATGGAAAGTATATTCTTTGAAGTAGTTAAAGCAAATGACAGAAGAATTCCTAATTTACAAGAATTTTACTTTCATTATTTAAAACTGTCCTACTTTCTTCACATAGTATGATGTGAATGATTTTAATTTTAATTAGCCAATAGTTTTTTATTTCATGTTACAGATATAGTTAGTTACCTCATTGTAAATAAGTTTTTAAAAGTGCTGTAATGAAACTATTTTGCAAAAATTCAAAATTCTTCTCTTATTTGAAAAGAACATAGTGTCCTAATTTTTCCCTGCATTGTAAGCATTAAAATATATTTGCAAGCAGTTTTTTGTAAATAAAAATGTATATGTTCTGCTATTATATAGTAGCTATTGTAAAATTCTGTAACTTTTGTATTTTTTTTAAAAGAAAAAAATATCATACTGCTCAAATTTTGCTCCCAGAACTTTCACAATATCTGCTTGGAAAATGGTGTTGTGAATACTATTCAGCGCTTGTATGAATTTATTCCTTGGGATATCGAAGCTCTAATGATATAAAAAGTACTTCTTCACCATATTGATAATGGATTATTTATAAATCTAAAATCTTTCTATTATTTCAATATCCACGTTATTTTTCTGCATTAAATTTATTTTATATTGAATGGAAACTGTAAATTTACTTTATACTTACAGAAACGACTTATTGTTCTTATTGTCAGTCTCCTATCTTTTATTTAATTTGTTTGGCTGTATATTTAATTTACAGTATCCATATATACTTGCTTTATTTTACTATAAGCTCTGAATTTCTTATTTATCTCTATTACACTTTTTGAATTTCTGATATGTAACTTCTTTCAAGTTGAATTTAAATTGTCTTGCATTTTACATTTTTTAATATTTTCTTACATTTTACATTTGTGAAACGTTTATGCACCAGCTTCCTATCTTATTGTAATTATCACTAACATTTCTTATATTTGGCACTGAATGGTTTGAGCTGTGGTCTCCAGTTCGACAATTTCTAGGTTTGATTGTTTCTAGATTGACTTCATCTAATGATGTTTGTAATCGTTCAGAATCCATACTACAGTGTTGGTTATAATGTTGTTAGCTGTTATTTGAAAAAAGGCGATTGCGAAGCAAAGAAAACTTTTCTGAGAAAATCATGTTATTTTCTTCTTGAGCTACAAATTATGTAATTATTCTTTTGAGTTGCAAATTAAACTAATATTACTAATATATTTTTCAGGAGTAGTGATAGTTCTCCGGATGGTGATGATGGTGAAGACTTGCAGGTAAGTACTATTTTCAATTATAATTTTTTAAAATCCTCTAAAGTTTGGAGCTTTTTTTAATAACTTTTATCTTCCTTATTTTAAGATTAATTTATATTGCAGCCAGGTTTCTGTAGTGGCTCTACTGGAACTGTATTATTAATTAACAGCAACCGGTATTATTGTGCAAATGTTGGCGATTCCAGATGTGTACTTTGCACCGCTGGAAGGGCTGTTGATTTATCTACTGATCATAAACCTGAAGATCCTGAAGAAGAAATGAGAATAAAAGCTACTGGTGCTGAAATAACTGATGGACGTATTAACAAATGCTTAAATCTTTCTAGAGCTTTTGGTAATTAATGCTATTTCTTTTATCATTTTAATAATTGAAATTTAGGGTGCTAAATGTGTTTTGATAATTTTTTGATTCTAAAATAGTTTAAATGTCATAATGCACATTAAATTGCAATTGGGTAACAGAAAAAGGGAAATCACTACTAGTTGGAAATCTGATATCCATTAGAAAGAGCCCTCTGAAAGGAAAAATGGCTACCAGATTTTGAAAAAGGCTGTCGTCTTGTGCATTATTGTTTCTTAATATTGCTAATTTTTTTTTTTTTTTAAATTTCAGGAGACTTCTCTTTCAAAGATCCAGCTCTTCCTCCTTTTGAACAGTGTATTTCAGTTGAACCTTCTATAAAAGTACTTCCAATAACAGATGACGATGAATTTATTGTTATAGCATCTGATGGTCTTTGGTAAGTTGTTTGCATTTTTTAATGCCAGATTTTTATTCAAATTTATTTCTTATGGGAGAAATTGTATTCTATAATTTTCTTAATACGTATGTTTTATTGATAATTAATAAAGGAAATCATTTCTCTTGTGCTTCTAGATGTGGTCAGATGTTTCAATAGATAATAGCATACTTTGTTCTTATTGCAGATAAGGTGTTTGATTTAAAATAAATTTGATTTTTTCCTTTAATATTTGAAATTGAATTTTTAAGATTTTATTATGTATGATTATTATTCTTAATTTAAGACGTATGCGAAATCAATATCATAATATTAATAAAAATTGATATCATAATGTATTGTTTCCCTCTTGTAAAATATAACTGTAAGCTTTTCAGCTAGCGTTCAAAGAAAATGGCACTCCTAGAGTTGATTTAATATTTTAATTAACAAACAAAAAAGACAATTACCAAAAAATAAAGAGCACAATTCAATTATGTTTTGCAAATAGAATAACAGGACAAGTTTAAAGAAGAGAAGTGAAATGTCATTGTAACAACAGAACAGTGTTCTGTATGGTGCGTCCTACACCCATGGAAGAAAGAGCTCAACTCAAAAACTGTTAATAAGTTTTTTCAATAAAATTGTTTTAATTCATATGTGTATGGCCTACTCTTATGACAGATGATAGGAATTTTTTTTAATTTACTAATGTTAATCATAATAAGAACTATCCCCCCCCCATTTTCCAATTTTAATTTAGAAATTATCTTTATGTACTTCAAAATGACAAAATTGCAAGAACTTAAGAATGTAATCATCTTAAAGTTCCACAGCCAATTAATGCAACATATTTCATAGTGCTTATAATACTTTGGTTGAAGAATACACCATAAATTACTATTGACATCTTACGTTAAAATCTAAGCCTTGGCATGTAAGAAAGTTATGTTATTTCATTTTTGAAGGAGAATTTTAATAGAGTAGTAAAATATTTCTTTATTAGCATTACAGCCCAGAGTAGGCCTTAGTCTGTTGCATGTCTTTCCAGATACAGCTCTGTCCCAGGATTTGATTTTTGAGTTGGAAATCCTTTAAGCCTTTAGGTTCATCAGGACTTTACCCATCTTTTCTTAGATCTACTTCTTGGCTATTATATATTAACCTTTAGTGCAAGATTATTGCTTCTCAATTGTTAGGTGACCTCTCAATGTATTAAATCTACTAATCTGCTTTGATGAATTTTATTGTTTTATGCTTTGTAAGAGCCTCTAGTTTATCTTAACCTCTCAAGGGCTTTACCTTCTTTAGGTAAACACAGGTATGTAATAATCCTAAGGTACTGCAGTGATCTGTCCTATTCTTTCTTTTCTTTATTCTCTTTTTCTGCTCATTATGGTTGTCTCATTAGAGGTTGAGGGCTCTCATTGAGTAACTATCACCATCCTATTGCTATTAGCTTCTTTTGGGGGCTAAATCAACCAAGTGTTTGTGGTGCATTGAGACTTTTGTCCTTGGAAAGGAAGGTCCTGGTAATTGAGGCCCCCAGAGTCAAACACATTACTTTGCCCTTTGCTTCAGGTAAACAGGAGGTATGCTGTTGTCCTCTGCACATCAATAGGCTTTATGAATCAAGTGATTGGTACATTTACTGGATGACTCTTTAAAGGCAGAAGGCCTTGTCAGGGTTGTACTGTGAGCATATATTACTTGGCTAGCACTGGTGCAGCTGGTCAGGATCCCTTTGTTGGATTCAGTGGTTGAGAACCCTAATCTAAGCTAACAAGATAACTTAATACTTTCAACAATTGTGAAGAGTTATTTTAAATAAAATCTTATCTTGATATCAACCTACCACAACATAAAATCAGTATTTATCCAGCTAGCTCTACTTTATTGATTGAGATTATCAATTTGGGACTGCACTTGTCATAGTGTATCTAAGTTATAAATTCCTTTTTGACAGAGCTGAGAAAAAGTTTCTACATTTTTAATTTTTTTTTTTTTTTAAATTTTTAAAAATAACCATTTGTATTCCTAAAGAAATTATTCAAGACACAGTATTTTCGCTTATAAAAAAAAACCTAAGTTATGATTAAACTTATTGATTAAAATATGAAAGTTTGAAAGTAATATCTTCATTTTCTGACAAATGATATACAAGACTTGCTTATGAGGAAGTTTTACAGGTTTCTGTTTAGTTTGTTAATTTGTAAAGCAGTTTAGTGATTGCTTAAACAAGGACATCATTAAAGCATGTTTGTTGTCACATATTTTGCTCAGGCATGCTGAAAAATATGCAGCATTCAGAGATGATGCAGTAACCAAATTCACAGTGCAAAAGTGGTATATAGTTTCAATTCCCATAATCAATTGCTTGCAGATGGACCATGAACAGTGTTGTCAAATCTAAGAAAAAGTGCTATCAGAGAGTAAATTTCAACGTATCAGGAACTTGCGGTTAAATTCCATGCATCTGATGAAACCAGTTGTACTCACTTAGTCTTGCACAAATTGTGGATGCTAGGCAAACTCTTTCACAAGCATTAAAAAATGCAATAAATTTCATTGGTTATTCATCTGTTTGTTCTTTTCTTTCCCACCAGAAAAACACATAGTTTCTGGATTAACTGCTGATAAGTAACAAATGTGTCCAGTACACCAGCCACAAGTGTTCACATCATTGGATACATGAACAAATCCTATTCCTGGGACTTCAAAGGCTCCGCCCCTTTGCTAGAAACTGTTACTATGTGTGGTGCTCATCGACTGGTATTGTCCAGTACAACTTCCTTACATATGGCCGAGCCATTAATGCTTCTGTTTACATGCAAGAACTAGAATGTGTGCAAGATTCCTGCAACAGAAACAGCCAACATTGGTTGAGAAAAAAAGTTCTATTCAACACAAAACCACCTACTGCAAATTTCACTCTAGATGTGGTTAGTTCTTTAGAATGGGATCTTCCTTATTCTCCGGAGATTTCTCTGAGTATTTAACACTTGTTCCATCCACTCGACAGTCTAATTCTACATGCAAACAAGATTGTTCTGTGATGTTGAAGGGATTAAAACCAAAGTATCCCATTTCCTGAAGACCAGGCTTTTTATCACAATAATATATATGAATTTGCATCACTCTGGGAAAACGTAATCACATGTGATGAAGCTTAGTTCATTAAATTGAGTTCGTTTTGTCCTACCAATACTGTATGTGGAATTTTTGTCTCTTTGACAAAACTTTTGTGGGTACTTAATATGACATCTTGGCATAGGTTTATTCAAAAAATAAAGATGTTTTATAATTCTTACAATTTAATTTTTATGATATTTCATACATCAGTTTTCATATTATGTCAGATGAGTAAAAATTACTTTCTTAATATCTAACATATTAGTGCAATAAGTTGGCACTTTTTGTTCCTTGTTCAAAAAAGTTCATTACACTTGCTTTTAGTGATTTTTGTTTAGTCAATATTTGTGTTAAGCCATCCAGTGCCATTTGTGAATTTTGCAAAACATGTCTTGCTAAAGATCTAGAAATGGAAAAAATAGTTCCAAATTGGGTAAAATTTAGCTTTCGGCTTTTCTCTTGGCTTTGAAATTCTGGCTGTCATAAATATTGACAGTAACTATTACAGGAAGTTTACATAGGGAATGTACTGTATAAAATTAAATGCACTGAGTCATAATTGAAAGCCAAAGGCTGATTTTCTTATTATGAACCTATTTTGAACTATGCTATTTGGATTGATTAACTATTTTCCAAAAAAGGCTTATGATGAAAGAATGGATTTTGAATATCTCCTGAAATGTTTATTTCTGGCCTTGAGCTTTGAAATAAGAGTTTTGATACTCCATGACAATATGAGAAAACAGTTATGTGACTGATGTTGAAATTATCAAACATTTTAAACTGGATTGTCTGTCATTTGTTTATCCATCAAAAAGTCTTGGGAATACAAAATTTGTCTAATTAGAATTTTTTACTGGGATTTACATGATAAACAATGTATACTTTCAGGTAACATTGGTACCACCTATGGTAACCAATCTTCAGTAAGTTAACTCAGAACTTTTGAAACCACATAAACATTTTCAGTCAAGTTGAAATATTTGTTGCAAATAAGATTTCTTAGATTATATATGAAACCTTCAAATGTTCACCTTAATCTATAATACGACTTAGCATCTCAAATGAGGATTTTCGGTTAAAAGAGAAAATATCTTATATTTGAGTTTTTTCAATTATATTTTGAATTATTGTAAGGAAATGTGTTAAAATACAAGTACTTTTAATAATATCTAAAATCGGAAAACAGTACTAGTTCTTCAAATTTGTTAAATTATTTCATATCTATATTTTACAATTTTTAAAGCAAAAGTATGCCAGATAAGTGTTCTTTGGCACTAAACTGCCTGTTGAATAATTAGCATTTCTAGCTTTTTGTACAACAGTTTGGTGGATCAACTACCTTAGCCATAAATGCTTGTAATTGTTTTGAATTGAATTTAAACTGAATTGATTAATATTTAGAAGTGTTAATTCTTTTAATGTTACATCTTGTTGATTTTCATGTGATTTTAATTTTTTATAACATTAAAAACATTTTGCTTATGACTTATGAGGTTTTGAGGTCATTACTTCTGAAGTTTGATTAAACCTCTTTAAATATTTTCAAGACTCCTGAGAATTGTTTTAATTAATGAATTTGTTTTTTTTTACATTTATAAATGTTCCATCACTTGAATGGTGCAAATCTTGACATACACTTGAATCTTTTGATCAATCTGAAATTTTATTTCAAATATTTCCTCTCCTTTAGAATTTAGGGATATTTACTTATAGTATTATGTAAATTGCTTAAAATTTGAATATTATCTTTTGAGTCACTCATTTTTATATTTTTTAGCACTTTTTATTTTCTGAAACTTTTTGCTTCAGTTTATTTGAGTTTCATATTTTTCCATACTGAATCACATCTGAAATCTTAAATACAAAGTATTCATCACCATTAAAAAATTCAAATATGATATAAATTATTGATTTATTTTATATTTCATTTTTTAATTTTTACTATCAAATATAGAAAATAAATTCAAATTTATATCTACCAAATATTTAAAATGTTCTGGTATTAGTTTTTTCATGTATGTTTAAGATAATATTTTGATCTCTTATATTCTGTGAAATTTTTAAATATTTTATTTTAATAATTAAATTCTTCACAAACTAATATTTGGCAACTTCAATTGTGTAAACAATGTCATAATAAAAACTGTTGTAACTTCTTCTATGCATTACCAGAGTGTCACATAATTTAATATTCCATGGAGAAAGTTCTAGTTCATTATCAATGTTATTGAGCAGTTTTTCTATACATAAATGAAAGGAATTTTTTTTCTTTTTCGATAGCAAATGTCATTCTAATAATATTTTTAGAGTGCAAATCTAATTGTTTATTTTTGGTGTAAAATAGTTAATTCCTTGATTTCGAGCAACATTTTAACGGATTACTATTCCTAGATATTTCATTCAAAACTTTTAAAAGTGTTATTAATTAAAAGTATTGTTTGTTCTGAAAATATTCGCCTGATACATTTTATAATAAAAAATTATTAATATGTACAAGCTACTAATGATAAATATTAAAGTTTGTTCTGATAACTATAAGGGCATTTTTTAAATGTAATAGAATTTACTTTCACATCAAAATTGTGCTAGTATGGATATTGTCAAACAAAATTATACTTCTTACATGTGGTATTTAAATTTTTAATGGATAATGTGTTATTATATTTGTGCATTATGAATCTTTTGTTAAGTTCTTGATTGTGTCAATCTGATTAAATTCTTGTCATCTTTTTTGACCAAAAATGTGGTGCACTGAATTAGAAGAGTTATGATGCATAGAAACAATACACTTTTTTCAATAACTAAAAACCTGAGAGAACATAGAGGAATAGTAATTAACTTCCAATTGTGCATCCTACAATTCTCTCGTATTATTACCAATCATTCTGTATTGTTTGATAAGAACACTGATGATTCTAGATTCAATTTGCTATTATATGACTGAATTTATTACAACTGTTATCTGTAAGAATGTTGTGCATTGAATTTTGAGAAAGACTCAATTTATTTAAATTGCCTTTTAGCATGCCATTACAGTTTATATTTAGTAATTAAATGAATCGTAACATTTAACATATTATTTTGCTACTAAACAGGTTTTTGACACAATGTTAAATATTGAGCTTAGAAAATATAACAAAACAATAGTTTGAGCATTTCAATGCATGAAATTATATTGTTTAGATGTTACAAAACTTTAAAATCAATATAAATACTATATAATTATAAGTATTTGATTTTTTTTATTTATTGATTTTATTTTGGCAAGTATTTTAACTCTCTATAGATTATAAATTTGACTGAATGAAAAATTTGAATTCCAGTTTCTTATTCAAAATAACCACTAATATCTCATTGTGTAATCAAATCGATATTTTCAAGAGTTAAATGTTTTAATAACAAAATATAACTTTTCATTAGATAATTATACAGTAGAATCGTTTTTACAATCTGGCAGGGACTAGTAAAATAGTTTGTAAAATAGAAAAATAATTAGATTATTAAGATTTGATATTTTTAACCAAACTGTTTTTTTTTCTTTGTACATAAAATGCTATTAGAAGGAATTGCTTAGAATGGACTATAACCACAATCAAAATAAAATTCATGCTTAAAAACAGGACTTTCAATTTATTGCTTCTACTCTGCCATACAATTTCCTAGAGCTCAAACCAGATCTTGCTTTAAATTTGTGGAGCTATCTTTCTGATGTATTGAAATCTTCTATTTTAACTTCATAAGAAAGCAATTGAATTTCAATTTAAGGACATTACTATCAACAGAAATGTTTATTCCTGTCATTTTTCTCAGCCAAGCAAACAAAGCTTTCTCAGTTTAGGATGTTTTGCATCTCTTGAATATTTTTGAGGGAGTTTACTTTTTTTTTTTTTTTCCTGAGTTTTTAAAATTTTCAATCTTTTATTTTTAAAAAAGCATATTTTTTTTTGGTACTTTTTGTATATATTTTTTCATCGACTCTTAGAGTTTTTTTTTATTTTATTTCAACTGATAAACACATTTCTTCAACTGTGACAAATCCTCAATGAGATCAGCTCAATCTTTTTCAACAAAGGAAACTTCATAAATTGAGTAGTTCAAATTAAATGAAACTAACTACAGAACAAGGGAGCATACATTTTTTTAAAAAGTACTTTTTATTTTCTAACATATGGGTAGGAGAGAATTTTTCGCATTTCTGTGTCCTTACATACTGGAAATACAGAAATTGAATTCATCACCACAGTTCTTTCCCATCAAATGTCTGATATTCATTTGTTTTTGACTATTTCTTACAATGTCTGGAATGCTTGCATGCGTCCCATCTTTAAGAATGAATTAAGTTTTCATGAGTTATATAAAAAAGAATCAAATGAAAAATTGAAAGAATATCAAATCATAAAAAATAACAAAAGGAAAAGAAAGCTTTTTTCAGAATCGAAAATTCAATAAGAAATTTTTCAAATAAAAAGATTTTTCTCGCAAATTGGAGTTAAAAAATTTTTGTGACTATCATGTCAGAGGACTAGCCACTAGTTTATATAATCGGGAGTATTTGTAGTTAGAGAATCAAAAACTTGTATCCACTGTGTTTTTCTGCTGAAACTAATTTATTTTAAATCAATTTTTTATAGTGCATTAGTTAAAATAGATCTACATAGAATTTAAAACAATTTTAAAGCAAACAAAACAATTTTATGTGCTTTAACTTGATGCCTCCTTGAAAGTTGTGAAGATGTCACTTAATTCATTCATTTGTATTGAATTTAGAATCATACATTGGCATTTCTGAGAATTCAAAGAGTAATATGTACACTCTTTCCCCAAACATTCAAGAAAATATTTATTACACTTTTAAGCATTTGAATTAACAAATCATTCTTATAGATTATTTAAAATGCCATTTTCTCCAACAATTGTGAAAATATTTCTTTTATTTTTATAGCATTTCAAATAAACAAGAGTCTTGCATATAGATTATGTAAAAGAGCAAAATAAATCATTTTGAAAAATTTCCATCTAGCCTCCTTTTATTGTCTTCCTTTTCTGAATTGTCAATCATTGTTTAATTTATCAGACTAATACATAAACATTGATTATTACTTGCATTCTGTCATTTTTCTTGATTGAACTTATTTAATTGATTGAACTTATTTAAACATATATAATTGTTTCACATTTTTCACAGGAATTCAATGTCCAGTCAACAAGTAGTTGATTTCATAAAAATTAGGTTGGAAAAAGAAAATAATTTGAGAACCATAGCAGAAGAAGTAAGTTTGTTAAACACTTTTTCTATCTTTTTTAATGTTCTTAAACTAGACTTACTCTTTTCTTGAGAATGAATCAAGTCTAAATTATAATCAAAATTCTTTTAAAATTATATTGAACATGAGAAATTGTAAAATGTGCAAAATCAAAACTTCACTGCAGTGAAAAACGATTATATTGTTTCCTTTTTAATAGAATTTTAAGCAAAACAATGTTTTATAAAGTTTAAAAATATTGAAGAAAATTATGTGTTTTATCGTATTTCAAATTTTATATTTTTAATGAACTAGTTGCATTTGTTTACCCAGAATATATTACCAGCTATCAAATTCAAATTTGAAGCTCTTTTCAAATATGAAAGTATTTTAAATGAATATGGCATGTTTCCGTAATCTCATTTATGCATACCCCATAGCAATGTGAAAAATTATGTCAAAAAAAGAAATTTTTAGTTATAAACGTCAGGAATAAATTTAGTAAGTATATACTGTGTTAACCTTGATAGCCATTCAAAATTATCTGTTAATCTTTTTCTAATGCTCTTAACTAACTTCCAAGTTTGTGCCTATATTTTTTATTTTCCATATAAGTGATTGTTTTTAAAGAAATTCTATTTCTTATCAGAATTTCAGTTAACAAATCTCTTTTGAATGAGTTTCAAATGCTTCAAAAAATTTTTGTTAAATATTTTGATTATTACAAATTAAATATTTTTATTTTAATTTAAATTTAGGTTCAAAAAATACCATTTATAAACAGATTAGTAATTCATTCATAGAGTTTATCTATTGTGCACAAAATTTTTAATTTGTTTTAAAGTTAAATGCATTAAATAATAAAAAAATATTTGAATGTTGTTAAAGTAAAAGTATTTCAGTTCTGTATATTATTTCTTACTCACAAATTTTGATAGATAAAAATGTAAATCATTTTGAATTTTCTATATTGTGAAGTAAAAAGATTTGCCAGTAATTCCAATATTACTTTTGTAATTTATTGAATTTACTGATCTTTGAAGCAAATTCATAGAAATATATTCAAGTATGTTCTTTTCAAAGTTTTACAAAAGATAAAATTTTCAGAGGCAATCTTTTTCCTTTCTCTGACAAAGAAGACTCATTTCCATTAGAATAAAGGAATATCATTTGTGAAAATATGTAGCTTGTACATTCTTCTATTCATTTGAGAATGAATGAGGTCTGTGATGTCAGTTTTATATTTAAATCTGTTTTGTATTTATTTCAAAGTCCAGAATTTCAGCATGCCAATGCTGTACAAATTGTGAAACCAAATATACTATTGACAATTGTTAGTAGTGATTGATGATTACATTTAAGGTGTCTTTATTACTTTTAATCCTGGAAAACAGTATGGAAGTATGTCTTTTTTGCATGTCCTATTTTACCCCAGAAATTTTTTTGTATCTTGCAGAAATCACTTAGAAACTGCATTGCTGTGTGTTTAAAACAGCTATCTCGTATTATTCATAGTGCTTTCATTCTTAAAATTTTAGTTCCTCTTAGTCAGTATTTGTAATCCTGCCCTACAAGACCTGGTCTTTATCTTCATGATGAGTTTGAGGTTCTCGTCTTGAAATCTCATTAATTTGGTAATCTGTTTAATGATATTTAAAAAGAAGTCTTAATGACACCAAAAATTATGAAAGACTTTTCCGTTACTTTTATTGAATTTTCATACACAAAATGTCTCAATTGTTAATTCCGTTAGGACATCTCAATAAATTCTATGCAGCAAATCAGCTTTTCCTTAAAAAGAATTTTGTTATATTTTTCAAACCTGGATTAGCGTACAAGTAAAAAAAAAAAAAAAAATTATAAGAAATTTTGTCTATTTCTTTAAAAAAAAAATATGAAGGTATGAACTTAGTTATATTAAATTTTTTTAAAATAGTTTTCCTACATTTTAGGACCTGCATAATTTTAAATCTTATTTCTCGATTTATTCTCTAAATATTCAGTTCACCACAAAAAGCATGTAAATTTTGATTTAAACTAAATATACTTTCAAATTAGGTTTTTCTTGTCAGTTACAAAATATGTATGATACAGTTACATTCAAGAGAGCAAACAAAAAGTTTTCATAGCCTCATATGATTGGAAATTAATATATTTAAAATTAAAGAAGTAGTACCTATGTTTTTGTTTTGCACTTGTCCTGTCGTAAGATATAATTCTATGCTGGTGTAAGTCATAGTCTGCCAATTTTGACATAATTTTAAAATGTGTACTGTCATAGTTTGATATTTGTTATGTGTGTGTATTTTTATGATAAATTTCTGATTAGTCCATTTGTTTTAATGTATTTTAAAAATTCAGTTTTTAAGTGTATAAATTTTATTTTTGTTTATATTTCTGTTCAACATTATAAAATCATTTAAGCCAAGCCATAGTTTAATTTTATAATCCATTTGCTTAAGTTTACCTTCAGAAAGCGCTGATATCAGACTGACTTGCATTCATATTGGTCTTACACATTTCACCCAAAAAATTTTTTTTTTTTTTTTTTTTTTTTTTTTTTGTTTAAGTGATTAAAGTCTTTTGTGAAAAACATGTGGTGAACCATAAGCAGTGCATCAAATTTTAATCGTTATTGCTTCATATTTTTAATACTAGTATTTTATTTCTTCAATTTATGATAGAACCACCTTATAGCAACATGCGCTTTTTTAAACAATAGGTTTTATGTATTTCATTTGATTTCAAATATTGCATACAACTTATTTTTAAAAATTGTATCCGGATATGTATTTTTTCTGTAACTGTTTTAATAAAATCAGTTTTGTAGCGACGTAAGAAAATGGAAGTTAAAACAAAACAAACATTTATTACATTACACATAATTAAGATTAGTTACAAAAAGAAAACACTTAATAATTATAAAATAATAAGCAAGGTTACAGTGTACCAGGGGGGTACAAAACAAATGTATTTAGGAATCGGATGGTTCGACCTCCATTCCTCACATCTCTATACTCATCTCATTGGATGTTGTAAGTATATTGGGCAGCAGCGCCATCTACTGTCAATAGTGTTAATATGGGTCTGTTACAGTTTGATTTTCAAATTATTCTATTTTTAAAGTATTTTAATGTTGGAGCTAAAGTTTGTACCATTTTTGATAATTCTATTACTTATCTCCTGAGCCAATTCTGTTGTTATTTTATGTCAGAAAATATTACCTTTATTGCAATTCAAAAATAAAACAGCTTAAGTTATGCAATAAAATTATTCTATAATTAGAATATAATTTGTATTAAAAATAAAAAGAAAAACTGCTTAGCTTTTATTTTTGGTACAATTTTTGGTTTTTAAAATTATTTGTTTAGAAAAAGAATGTTTGCAAGCTTCTTTTATTTTATTTTTATTTATTTTTGTTAAGTTTTATGATTTTTTATATTAGAAAATACAGTAAATATTTTAATAAAATTATAAAATTTATTTGACCAAATTTATGCGATCTGAATATTGAAAAACAGATATTAGCAGTGAATGTTTTTATACATATATACATTTTTAAATTGCTAAAAAGCACTTATTATCTAGAATTGCAAAATTAATTAAAATATTGGTATGTTCAAATTTTTAATAAATTTGAATATAATTTTATTAAGGAATATATCTTTAATTTTATTCAACTATAATGTATTTTAAAAAATTAAATTTAATATACTCATCACATTTTTCTTTTAGTTATTTAGAATTGTTCTGGCTGAAGATACATCTGGTGATGGAACAGGGTGCGATAACATGACTTGCATTATTATCCTGCTTGATCCATCGGGCTTACGTCATGAACTAGTAAAAGAAAATCCTTTACAACACTAACTTAGTCCTTAAGATGGAATTGAAGTTGCCTTTAAAGTCATCATTTAATGTCATAAATATGGTTATTTTTTCATTTACCAACATCAAATTTTCATGTAAATCACTATGCAACATTGACTCCAAGAGTCTCATCCATCATTAATTCATGCATCTTTCATTATACATACATAAAATATAAGTCAAATTTTTTTTTGAAATAATTTTTTAATTAAGTTTGCAAAAAACAGTACTTAAATTTTACTAAGAAAGTGAAAACGTTTATTAATTCCTTTTCCTTGATATAATTTTTTCTTGTTTTGATTTATTATTTACAATTTGTAATAAAAAAATTTTTATGATTTTTCTACATCGTAAAACAATTTCATTTTAGAAGAAAAAAAAAAAGTTGTCCTATTTTTAGTTGGTTATTTTAGCTGCTGTAACTAGAATTCAGTTATTTAAAATTAATATTTCAAAATAATTTGATAAATTCTCAAAGTATGAAAATAGAATTGTATGACACTTATATTAAATAACAATTTAAATGCTTCCACTTATATAGTACTGTATTTAGTGCATTGTTTACACATACACAGAAAAATACATATTTTCAATATGTTGCTATTGTACTACGATTTTTAACGAATTTTATATTTATACATTTTTAACACCCTAAAAATCAAAATTGTTATTAGATAAAGATTTTTGTATTGAATTTTGCATTCTCATTAAATGATGTTAAATAAATATTTTAACTGTTTTAATTTTCTGCTTAGTAAATATATTAGTCTTTAAATGTAAGTTTTTTTTTATATGTTTGCTACCTTATTTTTTGCGTGAAATTTTTACATAGAAAATGCAAATATATTTAATCAAATCATTTCCAAGCATTTATATAATTGTGTGAGTTCCAAAGATTAAATTTTAACTTAATAGATCAATTATCAGAAAATGTATTCTAGACATAATTTATCATTATGAAAAAGTTAATGTACTCTCTATTAATTAAGGCATTTAAACATGAATATTATTTTTATATTACTAAAATTTGTTTATTTGATCAAAATGTTTTAAAATTAACATATTTCTATGATCTTAAATGTGTTATCTTGACTGTCTAATTAAAATTGAGTTAAGGTTTCCTTAGTATATAGCCGAACTGGCAGCTGAATGGTTAGCGCTCTTGCCTTCAGTTCAACTGTTTGTGGATTCGAATCCCACCTTGGGCATAGATGTTTGTAGTGGTTCGGAATCCACTTTAAACCATAGGTCCCGGTCTAATTAGCTCTCGTGTGCAAAAAATGACCGTTGAGCGACAAACAAACAAACTCCTTAGTATATATTTCAGTGTAAATAAGTAAGATATTTGTTTAAAAAAATAACTATGTGTAGTTATTTAAATTTTCACACTATCACAACAGTTACTTTGCAAACTAGAAAAACTGTGACATATTTCTGGTCTAAAGGTTAAATATTGAAAATCACTTTGTACTCAGGATCATTTGTTTAATTTATTCAATTGGTACCATTACACTCACTAAAAATTCCGTATAAAACGTTTCTTTTATCATTCCAGTACAGTCACCAGCATAAAAAATGCTTATGCCTGATATACAATTGCTCAGAAATTTTAGTATTGAGAGATCGGACCTTTTAAGAGCTATAATAGATTTCTTGTATAAGTGTTGTGAAAATCATTTATCATTTGTATTATCGTGATTCAGAAATTGTGTTTTTTATTCATAACTTAAAATACAATATACCATAATCGATGGGAAACAAATAAAAAATTCAAATAATTGTTCTTAAATCTTCACCACTGGGCTCATATTTCAATAACTGCAAGCCAAAGGTTAAGCTTCTTCCCTAAAACATTGACATAATTTATCATAGGGCTTTCAATGCTTGTCAGAATAGAAAGGCAATAACTAGTAAATGTGAATGTCCCACCATATCAAACAAATGCTATTAGGATCTCAAAAATCAACTAAAATCTCGATTTTTGAGACTAAAAACAAAAACTAACATATATAAAACAACTTTAATTCAACCTATCCTGCTTTATTTCAGTGATTGCTGGGTAATAACTAAATTACATCAAAACCAATTATTAATCATTGAAAGTAAAATATTAAGAAAAATTTTTGCAATAGACCCTATTATAATAGCTGGAGATCCTTGTTTAATTATGAAATCTATCAAAAATACAAGGAGCCTGATATAGTTATCATGAAATGCAATAGATTATGATGGCTGCTTGTTCATTTGCATCAATCTGATTATACAAACCCAGTAAAAAATGCCCACTTTTACATATCCCATGGAAAATAGAATACGACAGAAGCCTTGTTGGCTTGACTCACCCAAAGAAGTTTCTGTCTTATAAGCCCAATTAGATTGTGCATACCAAATAAATATTGTTTTAAATGCTTGTGTGCTAATTTTATACCCTGGAAACTACAAACTGTTTAGAAATTTAATCATTTTTGCACCATGTAGTACTAAGCCTCGGTAGCACAGTAGGCATCGCGTCATTCTCATAACCATGTAGTACTGTTTATGCAAAATAACCTTTTTTTCTTTCTATCTATTATTGTGTTGCAATTTTAAAGGCCAGCGTTGTAAAATCAAACTAATTCAGCTTCTTTGTTATTATAAGTTTGACTTACTTTTCCTATTTTTATATACTTTTTATATTTCCTATTTTTTTTTCTTCTTATAATATATTTGTTGTCCTCTTTCTCCTTTGTTTTGAGTTATCACTTGCAAAAAATGTTTTTATATAGATTGCTATTTGTATTTTTACAAATTTTTCTATATTCATATAAGTTTTTGCGTTCTTCCTTTCTTGATTGTGATATTTTATCTTATTTATGTGGTGAACCACATTTCATAATCTTTTTCTTTATAAAGGCAGTTGGTTTGATCTATTTTATTTTGTTAAATTTATATATTTTAAACTTTTATACAATTTCACATATTAAGTAATTTTAATATTTAAGTATGTGCTTACTTTAAGTTTTTTTTATATAAAACTTAAATTTTAAAATAATTTTTATCAGTACTTAGGTTTTGCAAAAAATAAATTAACATTTTTAAAACTATTATTTGGCGTTACTTGTCCATTTTTAGATCTTGCACCACTGAACAAGAAAAACCAACCATCTGTCTTATGTATTGCTGGAAAGGTTAAAAGATATGATTTTCGGATTGATATGTAAATGTTAGTTTAAAGAAGTTGGTTATAATTGTACTTTTAAGCATTGCTTCATCTGAAAATCGATATGTAATGGCAAAATCTACTTATTATAGATCCAAAATTTAATATCCCTTTTTGATTGATTGAGAGGGTAAAGTTCAGTTGAGCCATGATTAGCTTGTAATCACGAGAGCTTGATGAACATGGCATATTACTTGAATATCATAAAAAAAAAACCTGATATTTTCTTTCTTTTAATATTAACTTCAAGTATGGAGAATATTCCCTTCTAAAATTGTTTTTTTACTCTTTCATGATAAAAACTACTTTTTCTAAAAAATACAGTGGAAACTGATTTCACATTTCCGTAGTCATTAATAGTTTATTTTTATTTTATCAATTTAATTTGCCATTTATTTGTACCTTCATATATTTCAATAATTTATAAAATTTCAATTGATAAAAATAATTTAAATTTAGTACTTAATTTCAAACCTTTAAAAAGTGTGGAAGCAACTATGTAATAAAATAAAACTTATAACTGGAATAAATGTTTAAAGATTTGTACTCATCTAAACCCAAAGCATGGAAAATTATTTTTATTTTTTTGATAATCACCCTTTATTGATTAGAAATGTGCACAATTTTTTTACTTTATTACTCCATCAGTCCAAATTTGATCCAATCTTTAAAAACTATTGATGTTCTTAGTCTGATATTAAAAAAAAATGTTATTTTAAATTAATTTGATCGGTTCTGATAGTCAAAGTAAATAATTTAATTTTTCTTGATTATGGTATTTATATCTTTATAGAGTATTATAAGATTAATTGTAATTTTCTTAAATCTGAAAATTAAAATTTAACACTGGCATTCTATTTTTTTCTAAAATTATAGCTGATTTTCATATTATATCACAATAATGAGTTTTCTTTGATTTTCTGGGCTAAGCATCTTAACTAATCATTCGATAGTTTGAAAAATATTTTATTATTCAATAGTTCACATGCATATACATCAAATCTCTATACTTCTTTTTTTCTTTATTTATATCACTTTAAAAATTACTCAAATAGATTATTTAACTTACTTAAAAATCAATTTTCAAGACTCATTAATGTTGTAATTTCCCTTACATTTATCCTAGAACAAGATTTCAATATTTATACAATTAAATGAATTGCCATTTATTAATACATTGTAATTGTTTTTCAAAATTTTATTTATGGGTAAAAGAGTATATCGCTTTTGCAGTTTTCTGATAAAGAAGCAATACTTCTTTATTAGAAAAACTGTAAACGTGATATATTTTTTTACCAATAGTTAAATTTTGAAAAAATAAATAAAAAGTATGAAAAATATTATCCTTGAAATGTACTGGCCAAATTGCTATTTCTTAATAAGAAACTAAGCATTCTTAGCTAAAATATTATCTCTCATATTATTTTTAAATTGTTTATGAAAAATTAACTTCATTAACTAATTTTTTACTATTAAAACTCGTTTATTGCAATTTTTGTGGTAAAATTATCTGCTTCCATAAATTCCAAATCCTTTTATTTAAAAATTATTTATTTTGGAGATTTATCCACATAAATCAGTCAATAATAATTTACCTCCAAGAATAATAAAAACTGTATTAAAAGTATGTAAATAATTATGGGAAATGAGCAAAGTTGATGAAATCAAATTTTATTTTTTACACTTTGCAGTTATAAATTTAAACATCTTTATACATTTGAAATGTCCTTCTATTTTAATTTACAGTTATATAGCAAATTATATTTTGTTGATATTTAATATCTTGATTTATGGGTCAATAATCCAGGGAGATTCCTAAAAAGTAAGTTCATGAGATCTTATTGCCTTCTCATGAGATATCCAGCAAGATTCATTGTTCACTTTACACTAGTCTGAATTTTTTTACTAGTTGTTTAAGTCAAGTTACATTTGTATGAAATATTGTAATAGTGAATAATCAAATAAATCTTTTCTATTCAAAATAAAAAATATAACATCTAATTAATATTGCTTCAGCTGATAAATATATCATCAACACTTCTCTCTGGGTGTGATTATTTACTATTTAAAAAAAATCAAAATGAAAATTATTTTAGGTGTTTATATTTCTGAAGTATTATTTAACATTCTATTAATTATTCTATAAGAGATTAGATGCTTTTATTTAACAAACAATATTTTGTTAATATTTTATATTTTCTTTTGTAAATAAAAATTGTTAACTTTTAATTGTATTTTGACAACAATAACATTATGAAATATTGCTTCCAAAAGAGGAAATTTCATAAAATTGAAATATCATTTATGAAACTTTCTTAGAATAAAATTAAATTATAAATAAAAAATTTCAATAGATGTCCTTAAAATTTGATTCTTAATAATCAATAAGAAACGCATATAAACTGAGAAAATTTTCTTTTTGAATAAAGTTAATGAATATGTAAGTTATGTATAATTTTATCACTGCAATTTCGATTATACTGAATAAAAATATAAGAATGGAATTATAGAATCCCTAATTTTATTAGTTAAATAAATTATGTCTTAGGATTTACCTTTTCAAGAAACACCTAGATTATTAACTTCTTAAACTACCATATAGGATATGTCCAGTAACATCTAAAAATGAATGAAATACAAATATTTATTTAAATATAATTTTAAATTCAATACTTAGGGCTTCACTAAATCTAAAGCTGGATTATGGTAAGTCAAAATTTTGGAAATTTTCATTTTAATAAAAAATTTAATATTGTATAAAAAATAAAATGATTTCTACCTCAAGTTTTTTTACTTAATCATTAAATTAATTAAATACTTAGATCTTTTCCAGACCAGGAACCCGACAAAAAATGAGGAAAATTTAAAAACAAATCAAATTCTAAAAATTATAAATTTTAATGTAAATTATATTTCATAAAAATCATTTAAATGTGTTGATAGTATCAGAAGTCATAGATTCACCTTTAGTATCAAGAGCTATAATAGAAACATTTGTTTTTGAGTCTTAAGAAATTTGACTTTTCAAAAATTTTACATCGCCTCAAAATAAAAGCTCTTAAATTTTTTTTACATCTCAAGTTTTATTTTAGTTATTTAGTCTAGTGTCATGTTATATTCATGAGAAAATTCCTATTGAAAAATATGTCTCATTAACCAAGTTCTACCTGAAATCATCGATTATAACCAGTGACCGCCAAGAAAAGGGAAATTTCTATTAAAAAATTCCAAGAAAAGAACTGTTTTCCTGGAATCAAAATGTGATACAACTATGAAAATTGAAAAGGACTAACCACCAAATTCGAGGAAAATACATATATTTAGTTTCCATTTGCTTTTTACTGTTTACATTGTTAATATATCACTACTTCTTCCTAAATATCGTTAGTTTAATCTTACAAATTTTGGTTTTTAAAAGGATTATTATAAATGAAAAATTTAATTTTAATGTATAAAGCGTAATTTTTATTTTCTTATTAAGAAATTATGTATTTTTATTAAACATAAGTTTTATAATTTATACCATATTTTTTAAAATTATTTCTTAAAAATTAAACATAAAAGTATAATTAGTAAAAACGCTTCTCTATAATGTATAGTTTGCCTATAATATATAATATTTACTATAATAAGCATAAAAAATTTTGCTAAAATCTGATGAGAAAATTTTAGCATTTAACACAATGTACATCAAATTAAGTGCATTATTTTTTCCATGTCTTAGTATCTGAAAAAAAAATATATGTATATTCTACATTTTGCTGCAGTTTTTCTAAAAATGTTTCAATTTTCACACTGAATATATTGTGAAAAATGCAATGATTTGGTATTTTTTTAATACCTACACATCTTTTCTTTTTTTTGTGTGTGTTCCTTACTTTTAAGCTAGTAAATTACTATCCGAAGCATATTAAGGTAAAATTCAAACATGTAACTTCAGATAATTGATTTATCAATGCTTTTTACCAATTTCAACGTCCCCTGTCCCTCAATTAACATTGCTTTGTTAAAAACGATGAACTTAGTTCGAATATGTTGACTTTCAGAGATCTTGGAACAAAAAAAATTATAAAATTTTATTTTTGTCTAGCACGTATTCATTACATTTACTTATATAGCACATATTTGTAATTATTACAATGTACAACAAAAACCTGTTTTAACTTGAGGAAAATCATTCTACAGGAATATAATAAAATCGGGAATAATTATTATTCTGCACTGTAAAAAATTAAAAAGATCTTTGAATGTATAAATTATTGAATTAAAAAGAAAATATACCATTGGGTAAAACAATATGAAAATAATTCAAAATAAAAATAAGCTCTTTAGAATAAAAAATTTTAAAGTTCAGATTCCCCATTAGTAAAGTTAACGACTGAGAAAACTTCTCAAAGAGTAAAATCATGAGCTGTGAATGTTAAAATTTCTTTTCTTATATGAATACCCGCATTCCTAGTTTGATATATTTGTCGTTAAACTATCTTTTTTTGTACACGAGGTTTAATTAGATCGGGACCAACAATTCAAAGTTTAATACCCTCTGTGAAAATTTGAATTAATAGAAAACTTAAATACTGAGTATCAGTTATGTAAAAATAAAAAATTTTACAAATTTACATTTTTTGGCTGAGAATATTTATAATTTTACTATAAAAAAATATATAAGTAGGTACTTCAATGCTTCAAAGAAATTAAATCTTAAACTCTATTGAAGCTTTTAACTTGCATAACATAGTAAGGTGAAGATGTTATTAAAATTATAAGTGAACAAACAATCGTTACTATTTCAACGTCAATTGTGTTAGTTGCGAACATTCGTTCAGTAAATTAAAATTAATTCTGACATTTACGATTACACATGGGACAAAATTATTTGAGAGCCAGCATTTTTAGGCGTGGAATTTGAAAAAAATGACTGAAGTAGGTAATCAGTTTCATCATTAACGGCAAATAAAATCTATGCATAACTAACTAATATATCATAACTCACTGTTATTTATAAATACATTTAATTTATCTATATAATATATGTTAACATCATTCATTGCTAAAAAATGTAGGTTTTTGAAAATAATTCTATTAATATGTAAAATAAATCATCTTTTTAAATTATTTATTAATTACAAGTTTTATTATTCTCCTTTCACATTTCCAAATCCAATTCTTGAGTTGATTGTTTTTATTCGATTTTTATTGTTTCAAATTTAAAAAAATAACCTAAATCTCCAAAATAATCTGCAGCTCGAATTATTTTAAAGAAGGTGCTTCTATTATTGGTATTATAATCTCTCATTATGAGTTTATATTATATTACTATTTATTATGGGGAAGCACCAACATAGATATCCTTCAAATTCCCATGAACTGGGAAAACGGACACAACATCTGTGTCTGGATAGATCACTTTATAATTGCTTACTTTATTGGCAGGAGGTATTCTGGTTCATGGAAAAGTGTCATCTCCCCCTAGTTTGTTGATCGATTTGAAATTATTACCAGATGTGTGACAAGCAGTTTAACTTCCTGTGGTATTTGTACTCTAAATTTCTCTCAAGGGAGACTGGTTGCCATTTTGGATGACCGAGTTCCAGTGCTCCAGGCACTCACCACAAATTTATTTGCATTGACTCCCAATGGGGTGTAATTTTTAGTCACAGAGAAAGATTTTAATGAGGCTATAACAATTATTTCCATTTACCATATTTATTATCGTCGAGCCTTGTACTTTCATCTGGTACTGCCAAGCTGCATGACATTCTTCCATATTCTTTATAAATAAAAATAAAAGGGACTATTTACAAAGAAGGAAACAAAACAAATTTTCTATATAAAAATATCTTGAATAATTCATACATTTAGTATAGTTAATAAGCAGAAAATATTCCTAGATTATTTTAATTATATATACAAACAGTAAATATTATTTCATAAAATGATACAAGAAAACATTTCTTGTTTCCATACACTTGTTCACACATTTTCTAGATTAGATTTACTTAGTAATATAAATACTTATATACACAATTTTTTAACAATATTTGAATAGAATTGGAATTTCGTTATAATTATATTTTGGATATTAAGTCAGAATGATTTGAAGGAGGGAAGAACTTTTTCTTTTCATTGTTATTTATTTACATTTTGAGACTTAAATTATTTGCAATCTGCGGATTAATAAGGTAAAAATTACAGTTGCTTAATTTTACTTGTTACTTGAATGGGAATTAATTTAAAGAGGTTTGCAAGTAAGTGATAATGCCCTAATTCTGGCTCACATTAATTTTGCAATTGAATTTATCTTCCCTACTCGGGGATGGGGAGTTAATGAATGATCCGTCACGAATCTCTCGGCTGAAAGGGAAGTTTTCTGGGATGCTGCTCAATGAGAGTTGAATTAAATTTTACAAAATGAGAAACATAAAAATAAAATGAAGATATTTAAGAATTATATATTTCTAAGAATATCTTTCGGACGTCACCTGTTTTCAGGTTCGTTCTAGTTGTATTATGGTTGGTTACTTATGAGAAGATTTGGAATTTGGTTTAAATTATAAAAATTTTCCACTAACTTTATTATGTGCTCTGTAAAGTATTAACTGTTAAATTTGCAGAATATGTTTTCGTTTTTGAAATACGTTGGAGTCATTGTACACATTCTAATTATTTTGTTCTCATGGTGTTGGAGTTTGTAGATCAAAATTTATCAATAAAGCGTTGGAAAAACTCTTGTAAAAATAAATTCTTTATGCACAAAATAAACCTACAAGTGTCACGGCTATTTTGTAATAAGAGCTGAAGACAAATATCCATCATTATTGACAATAGTTTTTTAAAAATTGATTTTTAGTTGTTACAATCCTTTAGTTTGTTCTGCATATTTGTAACTACTTATATAAACTTGCAAAACAAACTGTGTAAATGAAATAATTAAATATATATAATTATAGTTACATAAATATAAACTTATATGCCAAGTTTTATGTGAGCTGAGCAAAAAACTTGGAGATTAAACTATAAGCTCTGCAAATGTTACAAAATAAGGTTTTATTGCATTAACAATAGATAATATCTTAAAATATGAATCAAGTGGAATTTGAGTAATGAGAAATGTTGAAAACAGTTATGCCGTAGCAAAAAATCTGTGATTAGTAACTTTAACATACAAATATACACAAATATATTTAGTTCACAGGTTTAATTAAAAAAAAAATATTTATTTCTTTATTACATACATTCGATTTTGGTAATTAGAAGAATACATATCTAAATTATAGTATTTAATAATACTTATGTAATATATTATATACTTTCAGATATAAAAGTGTAAATATGCTAATTTTTATTCAAATAATTTACATGATTATCAGATATAATATAGAAAAAACAATTTTAAATTTAATTGCGGAAAAAATATGGAAAGTTATCAGTAAGTACTTAAACTACCAAGCAAACTTCATGATGAAATAATTTTATTTAGAGAAGACACGCAATACTATTTCTTATATTACATTTAACTTCTTATAACGGTACGAAGTATTAATGTTAAAATATCATAACCACTGTTGCCACATGCATTAATAAAATCATTGTTTTGAAAAAACGAGTTAAACCTTCAAGAAAAGTATTTAAGTTCTTGTCATCATACATGCTTGGATGTAAGATATGATTGATAGTTGTCTACATTTTTATTGTGTTATGTTATTTATAAATATTTAAAAAAAAAAACTCTTATTTTTAGTTAATTTTACTAACAATAAATGTTTCTGATTTTTATATTTGTAAATGAACGACCATTAATGCCGATGAAATACTTTTAATATTTGAAGTACTTAAAGAATTTTTTTTAATCTTTAATAAGACAATATTATCAGCACATATCAAATATTAGAAATGTACATTGTTGAGAATTTGTTTCAGAAATAAATATTTATCACTTATTCTAATAATCATCATAGATTTTCTTTTGCAATCAAATAGAATGAGAAAATCCTAATACTAATTTATCTTTATAGTAATTCTTGAAAAATTTGTAATAATATTCTTGAGTTAAAATTTTATGAAATTACCATCAAGTACTGAAACTGACTCCAGTTAACAATTAATAGTAAATAAGATCTATTGTGTAAGTTTATTGAAAATAATCACTATTTTATTTCTCTGATAAACTCAATAAATTATTTAAAAAAATTAGTATTTTTGTGATTTATAAGTAGGATAAAATTTATCTTCTAGAAAAGAATTATTCTACAAGTGACATATGTTTACATGTTATTTTCATGGTAACAATTTTTTTAATGGTAGCATATTAACTGAATTTAGTATTGAAAACAGAAATTATGAGCAATATAAAAACTAAATACTGCATTCATTTACACTTAAAATGTTATTTTACTTAATTAATTATATACATGATTTCATTCACATTTATATCAAAACAGTTTTTAATTCACATTTCGGACACTGAGGAACAACATCAATCCTCTTAAGTAAAATACCTAAATATTGTATCAACTGCTTAACTTTAATTCCAACAACTAGATATAAAGTTAGAAACGATAAATTTTTAAGTGAAGGATGCCTTTATAGGGTAAGAAAAATTGCAATATGTATATATATAATTATCAGAAAAATCCTAATATAATTAAGAACGAAATAGCTTCGAACGAGAAAAAACGCTGCTAAATATAATACAATCAATCACATATAGCTCCGGCTATATTAACTCAATCACATTTTCCCCAGGCATCAATGGATCCGCCTACAACGCACCGTCACATAGCGCGATAATCACCTGTACCGTTAGCTGGGTCACCATGCTATGACTTCAATCGCTTAGATTTGGCGATAAAATGTGTCATTTGGCGGAGCAAACACGAACACCATAATATACCTTTAGGAATAGTGCCGTATTTATAAAGTTGGTTGCAAGAAAGCTTAAATAAGAATTTGGTTTTTCTGTTTCATGGAAGTCAATATTATGCTACAAGAAAAAAAAAACAGGTATTCATGTCGATTTGGGCATATATAGTGGTGCTGGGATGCTTCGGACTGTACCTAATGTTTATGAGTTAGGAATACTAGCTTATTACAAACCGCCTGTTAAGTTTTAATCACTGGTCTATGTTGCGGTTGAGTGACGAGGTTGACCCCTGACTCGGTCCCCTTCTCTCCATATCCAAACCACACCAGCCGGACTATGAATACTGCAGATTAACGTTGACACTTCCAATTCATGCATGTCTGGCAACCCAGTGAATGCAAATGTGGTCGCTTCCCGCGGAAAGTGATGCTTCACTTAGCTGATCTTGAAGTTATTGCGGCTGTCGATTTTGGATATCAGAATAAGTAAACTTCTTTTAATTGTTTCTTAGAAACATTATAGATTAATAAATATATTTCAATAATTTGTTTGCTGTAACGAAAATAAAACTTTTGTAGCTCATGCAAATATCGATGGATGGTCCCAATGTGAGTTGGAAGTCTTATAATATGCTATCAAATTATTAGTCAGCAGAATCTGGGAAAAACTTACGTAATATTTTAGTAGCTATGGTTTCTCCTTTGAAGGTTGGGTATATTGGCAGCACATGGGAACTTTTTAACTGATGTTTTATTTGAAAACTCGCCTACTTATGGTTATAATTTCCTGAAAGGATTGACTGGAGAATCACCAAAAACAATACCAGAGATAGTGTAGAATTACACCACTAAGTCTTTCTAGGGTTCGCACAACTTCTGAAAACTACTTAAATTAAGAAAAAAAAATTTTTAAAGACCCTTGAAACTCCTGAAATTCTGACTGGACAAATTGAAAATCGTGAATTACTCCGGGAATTTTTTAGTTTAAAAATTTTCAATAAAATTGTCGAAAAGCTTAATTCAATATTAGTTTTTAATATTGCCAATAGATGGCAGCACAATTTATATTACATTTTTGCATTCTTAACTGTTTGCTTCTATTAACGTTAGCTGCAATAATAGCTAGTTCAGCTCCAATAATTTCATGATAATTTGCTTTCGTAGTAATTAAATTTATATGAAGTGAAGTAATCAATCAAAATTAATATGTTGCTTAATTATCACGGGTGATTTTAATTGATTCCTTTTCTATTTACTGCTGTTCTCCCTATATTGTATAAAATTCTTTGAATATTAATATTTAAATATAAAATTTTTTAGTTATCACAGTGAAAAACATGGATTCCATGCAGTATCGACTACTGGGTTTGCCAGAGAGAAAAAATATTAAAATCGACGGCCCTGCCTGACCTTAAATTGCCGGCTTTAAATATAATTCGAAATACTCCAAGAGAACGGAGACAAACGAAAATAAATAAATAAATAAATAATTAGTGGTATAGCTTTTGCCAGAATTGAATGTTTGAGTCCACATAAATTATGTGATACAAAAATCAATATGATGTGATATTAAATATCTCAAATGAAATGAATATTTAAAAAACAGGGAAAAGAATTGTGAAAAAAAAAAAAAAAAAAAACGTTATATACAAAAAATACTGTGAAATTCATTAAAATTGAGCAAAAAAGAAATCGAAGTTCAACTACATGAATCATGAAACGATTGAAATCAAACTAAAAATTGCTTTTAAGCGAAGTACAAAAATTAAAAACGAGAATAAAATTATTTAAAAAGCAGAATATTAAAGTTAGGAAGAGGGGGGGGATAAATAATTTATTTACTTAAAGTGCAAAGGTGAGGAAAATAAATTAAGAACTAAATTTTCATCTGACACCATTTCAAAATATATTTTGATTCGAACCTTAAGGTCCTGCTAGACCTCCGTTGGGGAAAATCGAATCCTATCATAAGGTCAACTTGTACATCCATAAGCACAGCAAGCAGCCATAATTATTTAAAATTAGAAAATTCCGAAAAACAAATTCAAATTGAATCTTTATAGTAAACAATGGGTTTTAGTGTAATGTTTTGGAAGACAAAGGGGATATGACACATGCGTCAAGAGCTGACCATTAAGGCCCAGCTAGACCTCCGTTGGGGAAAATCGAATCCCTTGTTAATCCTATGGATAATATTTTAATGTTTCACAAGTGCTAGTTTTATGATAGAAACTTCCGGTCTTTTGCAAATTACAAAAAACACAGCTACTATCACTTCGACGTCCATTTTTAACGTTTAAAATTTTTTCAAATATTTTTAAAATGTCAAAATATTTCCATCCAAGTAAATTTTAACCAAATTCTAATTTCATTGAGGTTGTACAAAATTTGGTTTAAAGATATTTCATTTTTTTCTCCGTACAGTTACAAAATGAACATTTATATTTTTTTTTAAGCTAATAATATTTTTGAGTGTACTAATATTTTGATACGAATTTTGATTACAAATCAAACTCATTCTTATTTTTGAAAATCCACCTCTGTACGCAACGCCACCTATGAAACTGGAAAATTTTTAAAGCCAAACTTGGCTGAGTTTTCTACTTCACTACGGTAACCTAAAGACGGAGGAATTTCTGAGAAAAACTTCTCCCCATATGATTCCGGCTGTTTTACCCTGTGGTTGGCAAACAATTCCAAATCTAGCAAGACGAATTAGCTTTTCTCACTCATGAAATAGAAAAAGCATCTGTAAATAATGCATGTTAGATTTCTGCTTATTAGCGTTGGAAAAGTAGCTATGATATGTACTTTTAAATCAACTTTGATTATTTTCATTTAAGTAAATTTTCAAAATGAAATATTATAAACTGTTTTGTGTTACCTTGTTCAATTATATTATATACTACGATATTGAAATAAGACTAACTATGTATTAAAAATTTAAACTACTTTATGTGTGAAGATGTAAAAAAAATGCATTTTACAATAGACACACACACATACATATATGTGTATCTATCTATATGTATATACATATATATACACATACATAGATATATATATATATCTATATATATATATATATATATATATATATATATATATATGCATATACATACAAATATATATACATTTATATGTATATATATACACGTATATATATATTCACATATATGTATATATGTGTGTGTATAAATATATGTATATATATATATAAATAAATATATCTATATATATATATTTCTTATAAAATAAAATATCTAATAATAAGAACGATAAGTTTATTAGAATAATAGTGAGACAAATATTTTAATTTGATTTTTAATCATTTTCAAAAATTATTGAGTTTTTACCTTTACAAACATTTGGACATTTAATTTTATTTTCAACTTATTTCATGAAAAAAAATACATTATAAGGTATGATTAATAAGCATACGATACCAGCATATTGCGTCTGATAAGAAATTAAACACTTTAAATTTGAATATTTTACTCGTATTACAATGAAATTATATTTTTCTCGTATGCTATAAGTTGCATTTGCATTTGATTATTTGTTGACAAATAAACCTAATTCATGAAATAGTATTATATTTTACTTGTATTACTATGAAATTATATTTTTCTCGTATGCTATAAGTTGCATTTGATTATTCGTTGACAAATATAAACCTAATTTATATTTCTCACAATTTTACTCTAAACTTATTTTAATCTAATTTACCTGTGTGTTTCTATAAGGCATATTTAGTGATAATCTAATTTTGTTTTTATCAAGCCAGGGGAAAATATCTAATAAAATAACTGAAGAGTTTTAAAATCTTCAGAATTAAAGTAAATTTCACAACACATTTTACACCAGAATATCAAGTTTTTAAAAAACGTGTACTTCTAATTATAATTTAGTTAATTTTATTTATATAGAGGAATAAAGTTAGGGACTTGTGAGATGAAAGATAAGAGATGAATCTCTCTTTCAAGCTCTAAGTAATTCTAATTATATAAAATAGATGTAATGATTATTATATAAATAATTACAGTTACAATACTTTTATGAAAATCACGATACGATTATATAGATAGATAGATAGAAAATCGTAACGTTATTTTCATAAAAATATATATTGTAACTGTAATTACTTATATAATCATTTCATCTATTTTTATATAATTAGAGTATATATATATGTGTGTGTGTGTGTGTTAGTTTAAAAAAAAAACTTGAAAAAATTAAATATTTTTATATTGAGTTAGTTTTGAAAATAATAGTTTTTAATTATTTGTTGCATTCTTATTCAAAAGCATATTAAGTCAATGGATCAAGTCTCATAAAATCAAATTGAACCAAGGCACTTAAAAAAATATATTTTTAATCATTCATATAGTATTTTAGGTTTTATTTGAATTCTGATAATCATTTTTGACCATTTAATTAGTAATTGTAAAATCACTCAACATTTGCAATTTGTCTTCATATATTTTAGTGCGAATAATAAAAACCGAACTCTAAAATATAAATAAATAATATTTTCTTTAGAATCACTGGCAGACCATTTTCCATAAGACAGCAACTGGTAATTCCGGTGTCAGTTCGTTGAGCATTTGTACTGACCCACTTTCCCCCCCCCTATTCTAAGAACCCTGAGGGTAATTTGAGGTAAACATCTGTTAGGAGCAAATTTAAAATTCTCTGTTTGGCTGTTTTTATGGCGTTAGTACTTTAATTTTTCTCGATATAACGCGCCAATTCTGGCAGACTCCCTAACTTCGAAGGATTGATTGACAAGCAATTTCAACCAATAATAATGTTTGGGATACTCCCCTCTACAAGCTTTGAGAACTAACACCAGATGGGGCGACAAGACAACAGAAATTCTCACGTAGGTCTGGAAGAGCCTCTTAATCTTACAAGAGCTTAAAATCTTACAATTTTTGGCGGAAAAAATGTGATTAAATAGGCTAAGTGCGAGTCTTTGAAAAGATGGTATTCCAAGTTTAGCAGCATGCCTGAAATTCTAAAAGTTGTTATTGATGAGGAAAAAAAATTGCGAAACTTTGAGCAATGTGGAAAATATATGTACTTTTAGCTTTCATGAAATGCACATAGATTCGAAATTGTATTACCCCTCTTCATAGGATGAAACATTAGGCCCATTTTGTAAAGTTCAAGTTATTTTATTGAGAGGATTAATTTCCCCGTGGAAACAGCCATTATTTTTTATATTTCGATTGTAAAATGAATAAAAAACTTATTTTCTGTAATAGAAGTGGAAATTTCTGGTGTTCAAGTTCGAGGAATAATTTCGGATTTTGGCAGGTGTCATACCTTATGGAAAAAATTGGAGATAACCATTAATAAATTGAAGTTTTTAGTGGTTTGATTTTCTATAACGATACTGTAATAAATTCGAGAATTTTAAATGATATATTGAATAAAGATGTTGGTGAAATAAAAATTTGTCGAACAGAAGCCCCAAATTCTAACTATTAAAGGAAACGAAAGACAAAAAGTTACACTTGCAAAGACTTTATTTTCAGAAACTACTGCTAAAGCTAGAAGTGTTTCATCCAATGATTTTTAAATCCGTCCACTTTATTTCTTAGTATTAATGCACTTTTGTGTTTCCAGTAGTAGAGGAAACTACTGGAAACACTAAAACAATGTATTCTTTTCATTAATCGATAATTTGATATTATAAACAGTTCCCCGTACCAATAACTCCCAGTAACAAGCCTTTAAAATCTACTTTTGAAGTGCAAAAATACTTAGATGTTCAAAAAAGAAACTTTAAACGTTTAATCAAGGAGGAAGTTTTCAATTTACGTTTATTTTGAAAAATCGGTTTTACCTATCCAGAAAGGAACTAGTGTTTCAATTCATTCCATTTATGGCTCATATGCAGACTTGAAACCTGTAAATGTAACTTATATTTTAATTAGTAGATTTACTCAAGATGCGTTCGAAAGCCCCTTCAGCCAAATTAGATGTCTCAGGAGACTCAATGGCTATCCTACTCCTTCTGAAGTAATTATTTGCTTAAAAAATAGTGCTTGCAAATAAATTTCCTAATTTGTCACCGAAAATAAATTTTTTAGAAAATGAACATGAAGTTTATTTAACGAGTGAACTGTTAGACCTGCATTTAATGATAAAAGAAGTCCAGAAATTATCAATTCTTTTGATTCTCAAGATGATGAATTAAATCTTGAAATATATATTAATTAATTCATTACTATTATCTTGGGAAAATGAACTTGCCTCTTCCAATCCAAATTGTGATATATCTCCGTTTGAAGGAGATATGGTTTGTGTGACAGGTTAAAGTACTTATAAAAATAAAGATAATTCACTTGGAAATATGTAAAGAAATGCAGTCGAGATGCCTAATCATTCCAAGTAGATTAATTTAGTTTCTGCTGGGGAGCTTACTATTCCAACAAAAAAGAACGGTTGAAAACTATAGAAACAACTGGACATAATTTTTTGCAAATTTCATGTCCTCACATATTTTAAAGGAAAAATATCATTGCCACAATATTGAATAAAATATAATCTTTTCCTGCTGTAAATCAAAAGGCAATTAAACTTTTTTGTCGCTTGAGAACACATTTATACGAATTAGGTATTTAAATAAAAATGCAGCGATAGTATCTCTTTATAAAGCTCAACAAAAAAGCAACAAATGGGTCAATAGTCAAAAAATCAAGATAAACTGAAGCTAATAGGTAAATATATTTTATATTTGTTATACAATTTTAAGCTAATTTCAAAATTAATAATAATTTTTTTGGGTTTATTAAATAATAATTGCAAATTTACTAAATATTTATATAGATATATAGAGGCATTTGTAGTTTTTTTACTCTGATTAAAAACAAAATGAACTTAAAAATAAAAAATAAGTATTTTGGTTAGAAACTCCAGGCAGCTTATTCTCATTCGATACCTGACTACGTCATCAACGACTATTTCCGGTGACAGTTTTGGTGAGCATTTGAGCCAGCCCTTCTTTTTCCCTAGCCCTGAGTCAAAGGTTCATTTTCTAACTCTTGTGTGTTCTTTAAAGTCTTGTCATCCAAAATGGCAACCAGCCTCCCTTGAGAAATTAAGGTAATTAAACTGCTTTTCACACATCTGGTAATAAATAAATTTAAAATCGATCAACTAACTAGAGGGAGATGACACTTTTCCAGGAACCAGAATATCTCCTGTCACTAAAGTATGCAATTATAAAATGATCTATTCAGACACAGATGTAATTTCCGTTTTCCCAGTTCATGGGAATTTAAAGGATATCTATCTTGGTGCTCCCCTATAATAAATAACAATATAATATAAACTCATAATGAGATTATAACGCAAATAAAAGCCCTTTCTTTAAAATAATTCAAGCTGTAGATAATTTTGAAGATTTAGGTTATGCTTTTAAATTTGAAACAATGAAAATCGAATAAAAAACAATCAAAACTCTAAAATTAGATCCGGAAATGTGACAGAAAAATAATAAGACTTGTAATAATTAATAAATAATTTAAAAAGATTATTTATTTTACATATTAATAGAATTATTTTCAAAACCTTATATTTTCTAGCAATGAATGATGTTAATATACATTATATAGAAATTAACTGTATTTATAACTGACAGTGAGTTGTATAGTAATAAGACAAACTGTAAATCGAAAGACAAACTTTTCTGTCGCTTGAGAACATTTATACGAATTATATATTTGAATAGAAATGCAGCTATAGTATCATAATAAAGCTAAAAAAAAAAGGTCAATAGTCAAAAAATCAAGGCAAATGGAAGGTTATTAGTAAATATATTTTTTATATTAATTACATAATTCTAGGCTAATTTGTTCATTAATAATAATTTTTTAGGGTTTATTTGAGAGGCATTTCTTGTTTTTCTCACTGTGATTGAAAAAAAAAAATTTAACTTAAAATTAAGAAATAAATATTTTGCTTAGAAATTCCAGGCAGCTTATTCTTCTTCGATGCCTGACTACGACATCAACGTCTATTTCCGATGTCAGTTTTGTGGAGCATTTGAGCCAGCCTTTTTCTTTCCTTATACCTGGCTACAACTCCTTCTCACAATGTCAAAAACATAAATTATATCAGATAAGCGTCCTGTTGGGTAACAACTTACAATTAAACTGTAGCAAGAGATATTTAATGGATGACAAAATCGTGCTCTTATGCTAAAACTGTCGTCGTAATGATAGGTGGTGAACAAATGCATTTCTTTTCACGCAAGTAGTAAGCAGAGTAAACCGGTAGGCGGAAGTGCCACGCCCCTTTAGGCGCACACAGGGGTCACGTGACAGGATGTGACGTCAGATCACGTGACCATTGAGTGGAGTTGAGTTGTCGGTTTCGTTTTATTAATGTTTTGCTCGAGTTGAGTTGTTGGTTTCGTTTTTTTAATGTTTTGCTCCAGTTGAGTTGTTTTTATTTAATTTAATGTATCCCACGTGGTTTTTAAAGTTTCTATTTCTGGGAATGGCAGCAATTTTTATTTATATTACATGGTTTCTGTTTTTGCGAATGGCAACATTATTTTATAAATTTTTATATTTCCCACGTGTGTTAAAAGTTTCTATTTCAGGGAATGGCAACGACTTTCACGATATATTTTTTATGTAACGCACGTGTGTTAAAGATTTATATTCCAGAGAATGGGAACAATTTATAAGAACGGGGATTTTTAAACGTGCATTGCAAAGTTTCTGTTTTTGTGAATGGCAACAATGGGTTTTGGGAGACGCAATATGCGCATGCATGTTCGGACAAACCGGATCTTGTTTTCAGTGATCTGATTGGTTGTTAGTGATGTCATTCGCTTGTTGAGTAGTCCTTTTACTGGATCGAATTTTTCTATTGGTCAAATAAAATTGTAGTACTAGGGTTTGGCAACACTAGTCCAGCTTACTTGTACTTTTATCCGGAAAAATTAGTTCAGTGTATACCATTGCTCTATTTTTTTTCTCACGTGCGTAAACTTTGACAAATATTTTTGATATGGATGTAGATATGGATAACCAAAATACACCATCTTTCGATGAAGAGGTTAGTGAATGTTTAATTAAATTATTTTAAAATTAGTAATGTAATTATATTTCTGCTTTATATTTATTTTATTTTATTCTTTGGAAAATTTAAAATCTTATTCAAAGGTTATTTTATTTCATTATTTATGCATTTCTAATATATAATAAATATATATGTTGATATTATAATATATTTTTACTTAGTTCACCGATTTCGGAATTCCGTTAACGGAATTAAATGAAATAGTAAATGCTGTAGAAGTGCCAGAAGAATGGGATATTAGCGATCCAGTATGGGACAATGAGAATTTTAATGCAAGCACGCTTGATTTTGATGAATTATCCGAGGTTAGTGTTTTCATAATTTTATTCTCTTTTTCAGGGAATGCATATTGCGGCTTATGATTACTTTTTTGCTAATTTGTGAAATATATTAATTACACATTTCCTTATTTTTCTATCTTTAGATTGTAGGCGAATGCACCCAAGATTTTCTGGAAGCATCTCCATTTTTTGAAGGCGCCCCTACACATTTTCAAGTTGGTTCTGGGTTTGAAGTATGTATCAGATATATTTTAATTTGTTCGTTTTAAAATTAGATTTTTTTTCATATACTTTCACAGGTTTTACTCTTTGAAAATATCTAAAAAGTAAAATTACTTATTTTTTTTATTTAGTTGGAAAATGCAGTTGTACTTGTTGAACGTTCTCGTCAAAGAAACATCAAGTACAAAAGCGAAGAAGTTTCATACAGGGCAAGGATAGATCCTCAAAGATTGCCACACCATTTTCAGGAAACGCCTTTAATAGCAACGGTGAATGCCGTAAGAGATTTGTTTACGCTTCTGATTGAGCGCACGACTGTAAATTTAAGACCAACGGATCTAATTCGTTTCTGCATACAATCTAGCAGTTTAGATAAGCCAATATCTACTCATTTGATGCCTGTTTCTGCCTTAACCGTGGAAAAACTGGTCTCTGCAGTAGTTAAAGTTCTGCAATCCAAAGATGAAATTCGGCTCGATGAAACTTTTACAGTAGATGTACTGACAATTCTGAGAGATGTAGGTGCAGGTACCAGTCGTATAAGAAGGGTAATAAATGTAGAGGTGGATCGTCTTCGAAAGCAGTTTATACTAGCTATCCCGGCTGACGCGGAAGGACTTTGCTGCGCGAAAGCAATTGTTTTTGCTTTAGCTCATTTGGAAAAGGACACAACAGCCATTAATTCGTTGAAAGATCGACGTCGACCCGCTCTTATGAAACGCGCACGCAGTCTTCATGCAGCAGCAAATGTCCCTTTAGCTCCCTGTACATATGGTGAAATTTCTTGTTTCGAGGAGCACCTGGATATTCAAATTGTTGTTTTCTCAGCGGAAAATATGAACAAGGTATGTTTTCTCTCATTACTTTTCTTTTCAATGTTGATTTTCAAAAAGTGTTAGCTAGAAAATTCTAATTTTTTCTTTTAGTTGTCGTACAAAGGCATGCGTAGATCACGTAGAATAAATTTGTGGCTACACAATAATCACTATGATGTAATAAAGAGTCTTAAGGGATTTTACGCGTCAAACTACTACTGCGAAGAATGTGAAAAACCGTACAATAAGTTGGAAGATCACCACTGCCAACACAGGTGCAACATCTGTCTAAGATTTATCTGTATTTCAGATGTACCAAGAAGATGTGTTGATTGTGATCGCTTGTGTAAATCAGAAGACTGCTTTGCTGCTCACAAATCAATAACGGGACAACAAGAACTTTCAATATGTGATAAGGTAAGTGTATTTTTGTCTTTAATATTTCTATACAGTCTTTGTTACAGTTAAAAAATTCTTACTCAATGTAAATTTAACGATTTCCTTCTTAAGGTATACCAATGCAGAATTTGTTGCAGAGTTATTCAACGTAGAAACTGCACCCGTGAAAATCATCGTTGTGGAACTGTGCAGTGCCTGTCATGCAAAGAGTTCGTGGTGGCTACGGAACATTTTTGTCACTTGCGCCCTGTTGTCGCGAAGCTTCCATCAAATCAAAACATCTTCTTTGATTTCGAAACTGATCAATCTTCTGGGGAGCATGTGGTCAATTTTGCTGTTGCTCACTACGCGGATGGAAGAGAGATGGTATTCAAGGGATATGATGCTCTAACTAATTTCTGTACATGGCTTTTTTCACAAAACCACAAAAAATACACAGCTATTGCTCACAATATGAAAGGGTAAGGAATCATCATATTTTTTAAAAAAATTTCTAATTTCATGAGTGTTTTCTTGTGTTTATATATACATATATATAAATATATATATATATATATGTATATGTATATATATATATATATATATATATATATATGTGTGTGTGTGTGTGTGTGTGTGTGTGTGTATGTATCTCATGTTTATAATCATTACAGTTTTGACGGGCAGTTTATTTTGAGTTGGCTCCTGCAGCAAGGATCAAGCCCTGAAATTATTCCATGTGGATCAAAATTGATGTGCATCACCCTGAAAACAATGGGAATTAAAGTTATAGATTCCTTTAACTTTTTGCCGATGTCGTTGGCTAAATTACCTTCCTGTTTTGGGCTAGTAGAAATAAAAAAGGGGTATTTTCCTCATTTATTTAACAACAAGGAAAATCAAGCTTACGTTGGACCCTTACCGGGCATACAATATTATAGTCCTGATACCATGTCACCACCCAACCGCGAAGCATTTTTAGCATGGCATAAGGAACATGAAAATGATATATTTGATTTCCAAGAAGAAATTCTGTCGTATTGCAGGTAAGTACATTTTTTTTATATATTATTTTCTTCACTAAAATATTTTTTTCATGATACGTAGAAATGATTTTTTGTTTACTTTTTAGATCTGATGTGGATATTTTGCGCAGGTGTTGCTTAGAATTTAAGGAGAAGTTTTTAGAAATCGGTGATGTGGATCCCTTTCAGTAAGTTTTTTTTAAATTATCTATATATCTTTTTTTCTCTCTCTCTCTCTTATGCAATTATGTACTTCTTTAACAAATGTTTCTTACTTTTTCAGATATGTTACAATCGCTTCTGCTTGTATGGCTGTTTTCCGAAGTCGGCACATAAAAGACAATACCATTGCCATGGTTCCTATCCATGGTTATATAAATAACACAAATTTCTCTTTGGATAGTATCAGATGGTTAGATTTCGTAGCCGACGTAGAAGGAATAGCAATTAAACATGCATTAAATGGCTTTGGGGAAAAAGCGAATTGGTGGCATATCCATAGACGGTTATTTTGAAGAGAACAACACTATTTATCAGTATCATGTAAGCATATTTTATAACATTACTTATATCTGGATCTTTTATAAATAAAACATTTTTAATTAATAACTTATACTTTTATAGGGATGTTTCTTTCACGGGTGTCTTACATGCTACGATGCAGAGGTAGTAAACCCTGTAAACGGCGTGACCATGGCTGTATTAGACGCCAAAACAAAAGAAACGTCAAATAAATTCCGTGAAATGGGATATCATGTTGTTGAAATATGGGAGCATGACTTTAAAAAAAAACAACAGGAGGATTCCAACCTACAGAATTTTATTAAAGATCATCCCTTAGTGGATCGTATGGATCCTAGAGATGCTTTCTTTGGAGGTCGCACGAACGCGATAAAATTGTTTCACGAGGGTAAATCAAAATATGTTGATTTTACTTCGTTATATCCATGGGTAAGTAGTTATTTTATTTTTATTTTAAAGATATTTTTTGATATTTTTCAAATTTATATTTTTTTTTGTTTTTATACCTGTAGGTGAACAAATATTGCACATACCCCGTTGGACATCCTACAATAATCACGGAGGAATTTGATGATCCTACAGCATATTTTGGTTTTATTAAATGTAATATTCTTCTCCCAAGAGGGTTATTTCTTCCCGTACTTCCCTACTGATGCAAGGGCAAACTTATGTTTCCTTTGTGTCGGACATGTGCAGAAAGCCAGCAACAAACAATGTGTAATCACAGGGATGACGAACGTATTTTGCCAGGGACGTGGGTCACAGAAGAAATCAAAATGGCTATATGTAAAGGATATATAGTTACAAGGGTACAAAAAGAATTCTTAAGAATATATATTTTCTATTACGAAATGTGTACGATTGTTGATATTTATATATCTTTTTTTTTCAGATACATGAAGTGTATCATTTTCCACGGTCTAGCGACACGCTGTTTAAATCCTATATCGATTTGTTTTTGAAAATAAAACAAGAAAGCAGTGGCTGGCCGGCGGAATGTAATAGTGAAGAAAGAAAGGCCGAATATATAAGAAAATACCAGGAAAAAGAAGGGATAATTTTGGATGCAGATGTGATCGCAAAAAATCCTGGGCGACGTCAGGTCGCTAAATTAGCTCTAAATAGTTTTTGGGGACGGTAATATTTCTTTTTATTTACAAAAAATAGGTGTTTGTAAAATAATTGCTTTTTATATAATGAAAAGATAAACTTATGATTATATTAATTTTTTCCATTTTTCAGATGGGGGATGAATCTAAATAAATCTCAAGTTACATTTGTAAATACTGTCCCAATGTTTAATAAGATGCTGCTAGATTCAACCAAAAACGTAAGTGTTTTGGCGTCATAAATTTTCATTATTATTACAGTAATAATTTTATTTAATAAACATTAACAGCATAATACTTTTTTATTTAGTAATTGTAATACTTTTATTTTTATAGATTAAAGATGTATATTTTGCATCAGCAGAAATTGCAGCCTTTCATTGGGAAAGACAAAAAGACTTTATGACTCAAGATACTTCAACTAACATATTTCTGGCCGCTTTCACGACAGCCTGGGCCCGACTCAAACTATATTCAGAAATGGACAAGCTAGGGCGTGCTGTATTATATCACGACACAGATTCTATTGTGTATGCAAGTAATGGAATAAATGATCCTACTCTAGGAAATTTCTTGGGAGAGTTTACCGACGAGCTCGATGGAGAAATCATTACAACCTTCGTGTCTGGTAATTTCTTTTGCTGTTATTAGGTAAAAGTATTTTGTCCTAAACTAATGAAATATTTATTAAATTTTTAGCACTTTTTTCAGGTGGACCCAAAAATTATGGTTATGAAACAGACAAAGGGAACGTTTGCTGCAAAGAGGTTTTACTCTGAATTACAGAAACACTGAAAAAATTAATTTTCATTCAATGAAAAGCTTAGTGTGCAGCTTGGACAAGGAAACAGTCATTTCGGTGGAGGATCCAGCTAAAATATGTCGTGATGCGAAAAGGCGCAAAATAATAAACAAAAAAGAAACGAAAATTTATAGAATTGTTTACGACAAACGGGTCATTCAAAGCGATTTTACAACTCTTCCCTATGGTTATTAATATATAAAAAGTTTTTTTTTTATTTTATGCAGTTTCAGCCTTAAGCTTTCATCCCACATAAGAAACCGGAATTTTTTCCTGTCTTTTCCAACACGTATATAAAGAAGGTAAGTCTCACTTTTTTATTTTATCATCATGGATTTACCAAGATTGGTTCACTCTTCTACATGCCTCATCAGTGGTCCTACGGGTTCAGGCAAGTCAGTTTTTGTTAAGAAACTAATAGATAATCGCATGTTTTTGCCCATGCCAGAAAAAATTATTTATTGTTATGGTACATTTCAGTCTTTATTTAATACCATGAAAGGTGTCGTTTTTGAAGAGGGTTTACCTTCTTACTTCAGTAATATTCGAAATGCTCTCATTATTGTGGACGATCTAATGTCTGAATTAAGCGGGGATTCACGTTTGAGTAACTTATTCACAAAAGGTAGCCATCATAGAAACCTTACTGTCATTTTTGTAGTACAGAATCTATTTCATCAAGGAAAAGAAATGCGTAACATCAATTTAAATTCTCACTATTTAGTGCTTTTCAAGAACCCTAGAGACAAAAGTCAGGTGACTCACCTGTCCAGACAGATGTTTCCAGGCCAAAACAGGTCTTTTCAGGAAATATTCCGTGACGCTACAAGTCCCCGTTTTGGCTATCTCTTTCTGGACTTTCATCCAATGACAGAAGAGCATTTGCGCATGCGCACTGGTATTTTTCCTGAAGATAAACATTTTGTATATGAGCCGCGTTAGTCATTTTTATGGAAGCCACATAGAGTTAAGCATGTCTGCAATCGTTATAGATTTTCAGGGTTTTCAAATGAGCCCACATTCTTTTGTGATCAAGGAATTAGCGTTTTACGATGTACATTACAATTATCACGGTCGCTGGTCTTTTCAACCACCGCATTCTTGGGAAAAATTGTCGCCTCGAAAACAGAAAACCTATTCATGGGTTGTCCGTAATGTCCACGGTATGTCCTGGGAAACTGGAGATTTACCGTATGCCGCACTCAGACATATTCTAATTTTCTTGTTTGCATCGTACAATACGATCTATGTGAAAGGATTAGAGAAAGTTAAATTTTTACAAAAATTTTCTCAATCAAATATTATAGATTTGAATGTTATCAAGTGCCCTAAAATTCAACATCTACGAATACCTACAGTGAAATGTTCGTTTCATGACCCTCAGTCTAATTACTGTGCTTTAAATAAAGCCTCAGCATTTTCCTGTTTTATATCGAATCCCCGAAATCAACAGGAATCTTGATCTTCCTTTGAAATTGTAGCATCTATAAATACCTCAGTTCACTGAATAGAAAATTCAGTATGATTTATAATGTCGTATACCTCGCACCTCCCGTTAGAAAAGCTAAAATTGTTGCAAAAATCTAAACTCAAAAGACAAATGCTTCAAAAGTGTCCGAACAGTGTTATCAAAGCTGTATGTGAATGTGTCTTGAATGTTTTTAAAGGAACTGTACCCATTTCAAAACGTCAAAAGAAAAGACTAGCTCCTTACAAGAGGACATTACGTCGGCTGGGAGACAAAAAAGTTTCTCTTTTCAAGAAAAGAAAACTTTTGGTTCAAAAAGGAGAAGGTTTCCTGTCACTCATTCTACCTGCAGCCGTGTCTTTACTAGGCTCTCTTTTCCATGGATCACGCTAAAAAGTTTATTCTAATGCCTATAGATCGGGCACAACAGTTTTCAGATGACCATATATCTGAATTGGATCAGCAAATGAAGACCATTCTGTCAAAGAAAATGTCCGACTTTGAAAAAGCAACGCTTTACCAACAAGTTCTTCAGAAATTTGTAAAGTTCCCTGATGTTAATCAAATTCAACCCATTAACCAAGAATCTGAAATTTCTGTCAGTGATTCTCCCGACATTACAGAAGATATTATGGAATCGGTCCCTGTCAAGCACAAGAAAGTAATCAAACATTATTTTGTTTTTGAAAAATCATCCTGATGTGTTTTCTTGGACTCCTGAAAAAGAACTGATAGTGAATGGTGATATTTTGCCCCATACCAATGTAAAAGACCTGATTTCACATTTGATCAGGAATAAGAAATCAAAACCTTTAGGGTTTGATCAATTTCATAATGCTCTTAATGAAAATAATTTTCCCGAATCGTTTGTAAAAAATTCTCATTTACATGAGAAACAACAAAAATTGCATGCTTTGCCTGTAAGAAAAAAACGAAAAACTGTCTATGAAAAACCTATGTATGGAAAAGGCTCCTCTTTGTGGCATCATCTTTAATTATATTTTTTAATAAATAGCGATTTTTCTTCCTTAATGTGTGTGTGTGTGTTCATTTTCTTTTTTCCTTTTTTCAGCAGGCAAAATAAAAGTACCTTTTAGCAAGTAATCTTTAAATTATTACACAAGTTAATTTTCATGAGTTAAGTTAATATTTAAATAAGTAATCCTTCAATTGTAACTTAAAATTTTAAAAAAAATTATGTAGAATTACAATCATGTTTGTATCAATAAAATATCTGTAACATCAATTTATTTATGAAATATTAGTCACAAAATAATTAGATTTAAATAAAATAAAATCATTCAATAAGTTAAAAAGTTATTCTTGAAATAATTGTCACATAAAGTTACAAATATTTTCTCATATTATAAACTTGTAAATAGCAACAATATTTTTGAAAATGCTTTTTAAATAAATTATTTCTAATAACAACTTATTAATATTTTGTTAAACACAAAATTGTTAGATTGAAATAAAATAATATCATTCAATAAGTTAAAAAGTGTTAATCTTTAAGTTGACACATGAAATTAAAAACGTTTTGTTTTCTATCAAACTTTCTAAAAAATACTTTTTTCCTAAATTGAAAACTATATATTATTGATAGTAAAAAGTATTATGAAAATGTATATTATGTAAAATGTAAATATGTAAAATAACAAGACAAACTATTTAAAAGTTATTATTTTTATTTTTTGAAAATCATATTTACACCATATCTTTTTTTGACAAACTGATAAATTCTAAAATCATTGTTTTTTCCGGCCAATAGCGATATAATCGTTTTCATACAAAATCCTTGACATCGTTTTACAATAAAATAAATACAAAATTGTCCACAAACATTAGACGTAGGGCTTCGTAGGGGTATCATATTCCATTGGACACACAATAGGAAATGACTTAACAAATCTTAATATATCTTCTCCATAAGCTTCAAGTGGTAATCCAAAGGAATCGAAAAATTCGAGAGTGCATTTATTTTCTATGTAGACAGCTAACCAATGTGATCCAATCTCGTCATGTTTGTCAGTGTTGATGACCATTGCCGAAGGAAAATGTTGAATCAGGGGAATTTTATCCGAGGGAAAAACTCCAATAAAATATCTTTGAGCATGTAAATCACGGAAGAGTACTCGATGAATCTGTAGAGATTCATTAGTTTCCAAAATCATAAAGAATATTTCTAGCTTTATTGATTTCGATCAAATTTTCAAATTCAGCATAAACTAGTAGAGAAACAGTTTGGAGTAGAGGTGCACCGAATTTAATTTCCAGTCTTAAATTGCTATGACGAACCAAATTCAAATGTCCTCCTTCGCAAAGGTCAGGCAATAAATCAAAACGAAACAAGGCGTTTCCTCCGGAGAATTCAGATCTTGTAAGAAATAAACCCCGATCTTCAGCATTCAAAAATAAGTTTTGATAGGCTCGGATAAAATGATTGGCTTCAAAATCAGGTTGTAAAGGAGTACTAGGTGTAGATTGCCCATCCACATATACAGCGATGAAATTAATATTGTAATGTTTGAATTCAAACGGTGACTTTTTATAGTTGCCGTTAAAGGCATCATTATCAACACAGGCAACCACAATTCTTCGAGGCATTTGGCCTGTAAATATGTTATCTTGAACAAAAGACATATTTCCTGATGGAATTGAATAAGCTTTACCAAGCACTCGTTGTATAGGATATTTGGCAGTTGTTTTCTCCAAGCTTTTCGCATGTCCAAGTACAACACCCGGGCTAACTCGGACTTTTCTAACGAATATGGAAGCCTGTTCGAGAATTATTTTAAATTTTTCATCTCCCAACAGGCAAAATTCAGATTTACTACGAATTAGTTTAAGTTTGACGTCTACCATGTTCAATAAAAGTCTTTCTTGATGAAACATATCCAAGTGTAACCTTCCAATCATATCAACTGAAGCGCTGAATTTGAAGAAATCCGCTCTTTTGCTAAATCCTTCGTTAGGTTCTTTATCTTCCGTATCAAATACGTTCATACGACCGGCAGTATCTTTAAAAAACAGTTCTGATGAAAGTTGGGAAGTCTTCGCATCATATCCATGATTCAATAAAGTTTCAATCATAGCTCTGTAGGGATGTGTATTATTACTTGAGGAAACGAGTCTTTCGTTTAAACTAATATCAACTTGTGACCACATAGAATGCATGAATAAATTGACGGGGCCTACTTTATTTTCAGTCGTAAGGGGTTTGCCGTCACTTTTTAAAATTTTTACTTTTACATGCAAAAGAGTTTGAGAGAGATCAAGGTAATCATCACCACTTCCTGAAATGTTAAATTCCACAGGACCTCCATCTGATACATTAGCCAGAGGGTGAAATTCCACCCATTGACTTCTTTCGATAACAGTTTGTGTAGGAGGTAATGTAAATAACTCTAATTCGGATTTGGCACATTCCGGAGAATCTTTAAGTAGAAAAGCCATTTTTAAGGATCAAAAATGTCCCGTCCTTTCAATTTCTTGAATTTTGGAAGAAATGAACCCTTTGGAAGTTTTGCGCTTCCTTTTATGGACACCGTGACCTATCATCTCATCTGCTTTCTGAAGAACTTTTCTGGCTAATAATTTTCCTCTCTCTTTAGCTCTTGATTGGAGAGACGATTTAAAATTTTGTCCTGCCAGCACGTCACTGGCTACTTGAGTTCCAGTCCGCAGAGCTTCTTTTCCAAAAACTTTGGCGCCTTTTACTAAAAATGGCATTGCACTGCGAAATAGTTTCGCAAAAAATCCACCAATTCCGTATCCTCTCTGTAAAACTGAGCCGTGATAATGAGATAGGCCATTTCCTGTTTGCTTGACGTAATAATCTTCAAATGTTTTCGTACAACATGTATAAGGGACCAACATTTTCTCGATGCTTCTTTGTTTATTCACACCAACAGAATAAAGTCTTATAGAAGAGAACAAAGTCTTTTATAAGATTTGCTGAAGACGAAAATGTAGCACAATGAAAACAGTGCCTCTTTCGAAGGGTACCAAATCTCCGGTATGAAGTCTAATGTCCACCTGTATAGCTTGAAAATGTTGACGGATGACGGGTAAGTATATGGGTCTTGGAAAATGAGCATTGACAATCTCTCCATCGTTTCCTTCCACTGTGACGATTTTTAAAAGGGGTGCTTTAACATCTCCCACGATTTGGGGCTCTACTAGATCACAATAGACATACATGACATGAAAAGAGACTTTTGGATCAGCCACAAATTTACTTTGTCCAATTCCTTGATATTCTCCTGCTTCAAATCCCATCAATTCAGCCATGCCCTCGTTGAGAATAAATTTAGCCATTCCTTCTGTTCTAAATGTGACTTTTTTTGTCACAGGATGGTAATGAAATTCAATTTTATTTCGATGCGAATCTATTCTAATGCCTTTCAGGATATCAGGTATGGTTTCATAACAACCAGGGGGAAGTCTTCTTCCTTCTAACTTTCCATCTCCTAAATCAAATCCAAACAAATTATTGTCTTTTCGTATATTGTACCAGGTATGAGGATAAATAATATCGATTAATGCTACTTCCCAAGCACCGCTAGTTAGTTCAATAGAAGAAGGAAGTTGTGTGGTAAATTGTAAAATTTTGTTATCTGGATAAAAATCACTAGAACTGTCATTGATCAGAGTGATGTAAAACGACATTTTTTTCTTTTAAATGATTGTCTGTTCTAAAATGAAATTTAAATAACTTCTATTTATATATGTTTCACGTTTCGAACCCAAGTATTAAAACTTTCAGGATAACCTTGAAATTTCACAAAATATTCCACTTTACCTTTTCTCGTTCTAGTTTTCAGCACTTTTTCTACCGGATAGTAACCCGAGTCTGTAATTTTTTGAAGTTCTTGTTTGTAAAAAGTACCTTCGATCACATCTCCAGCTAAGTCTTTGAGTTTATATACTATTGGCTTTCTGTTCAAAATTTTATGGATAGTGAATATTTCTCTTGTCCAATTCTGCTCATATCCTTTCTCAAAACGCATCTTTTCCTTACTAATACGAACTGTATCACCTACTTTGAGATGTGATTTTGGTAAATTTAGATTTAAAAGTGAATTACCGTACAGTGTTTGCCAAACCTTGGCTTCATTATCTATATTTACTGACGCTGGCTCCATTTGAATACTACGATGCCAGGTATGATTGTAACTGTTAACCAGCTTATCAATGATATTAATATAACGTTTGGTATTCTTTTCAGTAAAATATTTCCACATTTTGGTTTTAAGAGTCCGATTGAAACGTACCACAACGGAGGCCTTGGTTGAATTATGTGTAGTAAAGAAAGAAATGTTATTATTCTTCAAAAAGTTTTGAAAATGTTTATTTTTGAATTCTAATCCGTCATCACTTTGTAACTTTTCTGGAGACCTATCTAAAAAGATTTTTTGAAAAGCAGCAACTATACTCTCCGATTTTTTATTCTTAAGTGGTATGGCCCATGCATATTTAGAAAAAACGTCGATGCATGTAAGTAAGTATTTATAATTATCATTGTAGCTGGCTAGAGATTGCATATCAACTAAATCCGTTTGAAATTGCTCATTCAAACCACCTACTATAACACGATTTCTTTTGAAACTGTGCCTTAAAGGTTTGTGTAATGTATACGAATCCTTTGTTCGCAGCCATTTCTTAATATTATCAGTTTGGACTTTGCCTTTTAAAGCACGATATAAAGCGTTAATACCGCCGAAACTACCAGGTACTTGAGGATCTTTGTAAAAGAGTGAAATTTTCTTTTCAGTCATAGTTATTGTCAGATGAATTGAAAAAGCTATTAAATCGCACAAATATATCTCGAGGAAACTCTACATTAAACACAGTCTCAGATAAAATATACATTACAAACATTAAAATAATATAAACGAGAAAGAAAACGACCTCCTCTTTTGACAACGCCATTCTAAATAAATGATCATTGTGAAAATTCACTGCCCTATATACCTCATCACCCCAAGAAACTTCTGCGCTAAAATTCAAATCTAAGAATAAAATTAAACAATTTACTTACCATTATGTAGACATCTTCTCTGAAAAATATTTAAAATAAAAAAATATGAAACAACATATATATATTTTTTTTTAACACTTATGTGAACTTTGTGAAATAAACAGAAAAGAAATAATATAACAAACAAATTTATTCAAGTAAGAAAAGCTCATTGTACAGAGTATCTTCTTCTGAAACATATATTTTCTCAATTTGTTTAAATAACGCTTTTACATTTAAGCCATCAAAAAATTCTTGTCCAAATTCAAAGTCAATATTAGTATGTTTGTTTTTTTCAAAAAAGTCCTTTGCCGTTTGCTGCCAGTCCAGTTGAAATAAAGACGACTCAAAATATTCATTGAATTTTTCTGCACGACTCTGCGTTATGTCTATAAAGTATGTAGTTTCAGGAATGGCACACAGCTCCGAAATTTTTAAAGTCACAGCATTTGCTATACATTTAGCAAGAGATTTTCTGATTTCCTGATATACGGGTGTAGGTAGAGTAGAAAAATTTAATTTGGATTGTTCCATCTCAGACAAAATATATTCTTGTAAAGAACCTTTGATGAAACTTTCCTTCATTTGGTTTGAAATCACTGAAATTTTGTCACATAAATTTGAAAACTGAGACCTGTTTAGAACAACATGATTAGAAATGAACTCGAATTGCAAATTTTTGCGTTGAAATAACTTTTGAAACACAAACAGTAATTCGCCATTAATTGCTTGTTGTGATACACATAACTTTTTATTCATAATGATCACAACATCAGAAGAACCATTAATTCGGAATTTGCAGATTTCTTTTACCAGTGAGTTCCACACGGCAGGAGACATGGTCACTCTATCTTTAGTCGGCTGTAAACATCCTTCAGCGTCTGTAATAAACTTCCGAATATGAGCATAGGTACGGCTCTTGAAGCATGCTGCATAGGCGAAGTAATCTCCTCCAAGAGAAACCATATGTTCGGCCTGTTTTCTTTTAGCAGACTTGATCTCACGTTCGGCTTGTTCGATCATGAGTTTTTGATCGAGAGCAGCTTTCTTTCTCATTCGAGGTTCTAAGTTACACAAATCTCTGGAAAAACGTTTCATTATTTACTTTTTTCTCTTAGTTTCCACACGTGAGAAAAAAAATAGAGCAATGGTATACACTGAACTAATTTTTCCGGATAAAAGTACAAGTAAGCTGGACTAGTGTTGCCAAACCCTAGTACTACAATTTTATTTGACCAATAGAAAAATTCGATCCTGTAAAAGGACTACTCAACAAGCGAATGACATCACTAACAACCAATCAGATCACTGAAAACAAGATCCGGTTTGTCCGAACATGCATGCGCATATTGCGTCTCCCAAAACCCATTGTTGCCATTCACAAAAACAGAAACTTTGCAATGCACGTTTAAAAATCCCCGTTCTTATAAATTGTTCCCATTCTCTGGAATATAAATCTTTAACACACGTGCGTTACATAAAAAATATATCGTGAAAGTCGTTGCCATTCCCTGAAATAGAAACTTTTAACACACGTGGGAAATATAAAAATTTATAAAATAATGTTGCCATTCGAAAAAACAGAAACCATGTAATATAAATAAAAATTGCTGCCATTCCCACAAATAGAAACTTTAAAAACCACGTGGGATACATTAAATTAAATAAAAACAACTCAACCCGAGCAAAAAATTAAAAAAACAAAACCGACAACTCAACTCTACTCAATGGTCACGTGATCTGTCGTCACATCCTGTCACGTGACTCCTGTGCGCGCCTAAAGGGGCGTGGCACTTCCGCCTACCGGTTTACTCTGCTTACTACTCACGCATATTATTTGAAATAAATATACAATAAGTTATTCAACTGTTTGATCTAGTTGCATTAGAATTATTTTACTTTTGCAGAAGGAAATTTTCCTCATTTTGATTTTGGGAGTTGGCATTATTAATTTCTAAAATTTAAACATGTTTTCAAACAGAATTATTTTTACAAAATTCTATAGAACTTAAATACTTTCATCTTAAGGAATCAAAAGATGATGACAAAGTTAATCTAATAAAAAAAAAGTCACGTTTAAATACTTTTTAGGAGTAGAAAAATTCCATGTCCTTGAACAGTCCATAAATACTCATTAAATATTTTTTTAAACATGTATATGAACCATGTGCAGTAAGCAAGCAGTGATTAATATTTCAATATTGTGGATTGCATATTATTTTTTATGAACACTCAACAAATGTTAAATGATCTGCAACTCACTGAAAAGTTGATTGTATACAGGAGTTGATTAAAATTAGTGAATTCTATATTAATCAGCGTTAAGTGCTTTGATAGGATATTTAAAATATTAAATATCCAGTCACACACACACACACAAGATGAGAAAAATCAAATGAGTACTCTTGAGCAAATGACTTTAAAGTTCAATGTTATATGTTGGCAGCAGTTTAATTCGCCAAATTGGTGAGTAGCGTACATTACATACTCCCCCCGTATAATTATTTCTTGGAAACTTCACAGTTCTTTCATGCTTTGTTTTGGTTTCTTTAATGTCTGGAGTACACGGCATTTCACACGGAATAGTTTTTACTACACCTGAAGTGTGTAACAATTCATTTTCAAGGAAATCGGACTTTACACGATCTATAGATTGTTGAATTTCAACCCCTCATGTCAAATCACCAAAGGTTTCAGGTCCATCAAATATCAGCAATCAACATCAAAGGTGTTATCCGTATGATGGAGAGCCTTAATAAGTCCATCCTGAGGAGAATGTAAAGTTTTCCTCAAGGTATCGCTTCTAATTGAAGACGTGATTACAATCTCTTGAGACTGGGTGATCAAACACTGAAATTTTGAAATTGTTTGATGCTGGAGATTTTTGAATACCTTTGTTTGATAGACGAAGTGACTTTTTCGATACTCAACTTGGATTGGTGACGGGTCCATAGGAGTTCTAGGTGACGAATTGTTATCCCGTAGACAAATTCCGCTAATGATGGCTGCTGATTTTCTTTTTACACAGCTCAGAAGCCCAACAGTGCAATTGGTAGTGCATCTGACCAATGTTCTTCAAGGGGAGGTGATATTCTATTGCAATACTTTGTGGGTAGAGATGTAAAATTCCTGCGAATTTTGGAAAAAGAAGACGGGAATTTTGAGGGAATAAACACAACAAATCATCTTTCGTTTAATGGATTGTCTCGCATTACATTCATTAAAAGAAGTGAAGTAAACTACGTAAATATATAAAGAAAAATATCTGTTCTGTCTTCTAATACGAAAGTTAATTAGTTTCGTACTGAGAAAAGCAAAAATACTTATTAAAATAATAAAAAAAAATAAAAAATATCAAGATAAATTTTTCAGGACTGACAGAATAAATATTGACGTTTTCATGTTTCTGTCGTCATAAATTTCTAAATTTGTGCAGAGAAAGAAAGAAAAAAAATATTTCCTCCGCATTAATTTTTAAAGTTACTCTAAATTGCTCATTAATGCAAAATTATATTTATTTCCTGGAAAACTTTGTTACTGTAATTAGAATAGAAATCATAAAATAAGGTAACTTTTATTTATTTTAAGAAATATCTGTTAAAAAATCTTCAAAACTTCTAAATCTAAAAATTTTAAAATTCTCGAGGTCTTTCAAATTTCCCTGGAATAAGCTGGGTTTATGCAGTTTTGAGAATTATTAACTTCTGAGTCATTTCTCTTCAGCTTTTACAAAATCACTGTAATCTATTGGATTTAGCACATGTATAGAAGTCATTCTTATCTGTGGTTATATTTTCAGAACCATTTATATGTGCCATATATCTGTTGTAAAGTGGATTATACACTACTGGCAATTAAAATTGCTACACCAGGAAGAAATGCAGATAACAAAATGATGTTTATTGGACAAATATATTATACTAGAAATAACAAATGATTAAATTTTCAAAAAATTTGGCTGGATAGATCCTGAGAAATCAGTACCCAGAACAACCACCTCTGGCAGTAATAACAGCAGTTATACGCCTGGGCATTGAGTCAAACAGAGATTTGATTGCATGTACAGGTACAGATGCCCATGCAGCTTCAACACGATGCCACAGTTCATCAACCGTAGTGACTGGCGTTTGGTGACGAGCCAGTCGCTCGGTAACCATTGACCAGACGTTTTCTATTGGTGAAAGATCTGAAGAACGTGCTGGCCAGGGCAACAGCCGAACATGTTCCGTATCAAGGAAGGTCCTTACAATACCGGCAACATGCGGTCGGGCATTATCCTTCTGAAACGTAGGGTTTCGCAGGGCTCGAATAAAGGGTAGAGCCACGGGTCGTAACACACCAAAAATGTGACGTGCACTGTTCAAAGCACCGTCAATACGAACAAGAGATGACCGAGACGTGTATCAAATGGCACCCCATACCATCACGCCAGGTGATGGGCCAGTATGACGATGACGAATGCACGCTGCCAGTGTGCGTTCACCACGATGCCGCCAAACACGGATGCGACCATCATGATGCTGTACACAGAACCTGGATTCATCTGAAAAGATGACGTCTCGCCATTCGTGCGCCCAGGTTCATCGTTGATCATACCATTGAAGGCGCTCTTGTCTATGACGCAGCGTCAAGGAAAGCCGCAGCCATGGTCTCCGAGCTGAGAGTCCATGCTGCTGCAAACGTTGTCGAACGGTTCGTGCAGACACTTGTTGTCTTCCAAACGACCCCGTTTCTTGACTCACGGCTCGTGACGTGGTTGCACGATCCATTACGGCCATGCGGATAATATGCCTGTCTTTTCGGCTGCTAGTGATAGGTGGCCGCTGAGATCCCGCTTGGCGTTCCGTATTACCGTCCTGAACCCATTGATTCCATATTCTGCTAACAGTCATTGGATCTCGACTGACGCGAGCAGCAATACTGCGATAAGATAAACCGCAATCCCGTTACGCTACAATTCGACCTTTATCAAAGTCAGAAACGTGCTGGTGCGCATTTCTCCTTCTTACACGAGGCATCACAACAACTTTTCACCAGGCAACAACGTCCAAATGCAATTTGTGTATGAAGAACTGGCTGAACAATTTCCTCATTTAAGCACAATGTAGGTGTCGCTACTGGCGCCTGCTTTGTCTGAATGCGCTGAAAAGCTAATAATTTGCATACCACAGCACCTTCTTCCTTTCGTATAAATTTCACGTCTGTAGCATGTCGCGTTCTTGGTGTAGCAATTTTAATGGCCAGTAGTGTATAAAACGAGCTTGTCAGGGCGAATACTTGGCCAACTTTTGCTTAACAACGCATAAGCGGTTTGTGGATTCATGTTTAAAATAAAATTTCACATATGCTTCGTGCATATACCTAAATTGTTTGGTCGAAGCTTAAATGTGTATCAACTCCATGTCATAAGCACTATAGCGTCGTCCAGTTTCAAAGAGCTAGCTCGAAAGAAACGTTAAAGGTTTAGGATGTTTGCCCCCCCCCATCTGCTTGTGAAATAAATCACCACCAATGACAAAGTTCAAAGCATCTACTTGCAAAACTAAATTTGCTTTAGAATTACGATACGCGAGTAACGTAGAGTTTGTCAAAAGAGTTTTGTGAAATTCGTGAATTTGAATGGGAGCTGCAAGTGGTAGAATACGACCAAAAAATTTAGACGAAGAACCTTTTCAATTCCTTAATTGTTTTGGGCGGCAGCTATTTTAAAATTGATTTTACTTTATCCGGTAATGGTTTCGTGCCAACCTTAGTATCCTAAAAATGAAATTTTTATGGCATACCAAACACGAATTTTGATGCATTAACTGTGAAACAATGTTCATCTAATTTTTGAAATATAGAGCTAACATGTTTTATGTTCTACTTCCAACTCACTAGAGATAAAGATGTTATTGAGGTAAACACAACAAAAAGACATATCTCTGAAAGGACTGGGGTATACTGCACAAACTAAAATTTAAGAAGAGAAATTTAAATGGTTCTAAAGGCGTACACATGGCAGTTGGTTTTTATATCGTCTGGATTTATTTGAATATGAAAGTAAGTATGGACGATATCTACACTGTTGGCCACTGTAAATGAAACACCATGAAAGAAGCATGTAAATAACATGAAATTTACAACATGCATTAGCGAAGGGGAGGTATGCAAATGATCAGAATTTTAGTGCAGACGTACATCACGCGCAGTTGTAGCGCCACTTCAGCGCTATTTAAGACTTGGAGATTTCTATGATTTCAAATTCAGCTATTGTACTTTTTTGTGGTTTTTTTCTTTAAAAAAAGATCAATTGTGCCTTGTAGAAAACAGCGATCATTTTTGATTAAGTATCCGAGTTCGACAGAGGAAGGATAGTGGCCTACTGAGATTGTGGATTATCTTTCAAGGAAATCGGTAGTCATGCTTGACGAAAATAAACAACTGTAATGGGGATATGTGGTCGTTGAATGCAGGAGGGTACGACAAACCGACGTATTCGATCGCATCCACCTCAGTACACCCCTTTTCGTGATAACAGACAAATTGTGCGCATGGCAGTGACGGATCGCTCAGCCACATTACGAACCACAGCACAGCACATTCAGTCTGCAAATCATCATCCTCTTTTGCGCGTATCATTCGACGTTGTTTGCAGCAGAGTGGTCTGTACGCAAGACGTCCATTGCTGCTTCTACTCTTGACGCAAAATCACAAACGTTTCTACAGCCAATGGTGCGATGAAAGAAGGACGTGGAGGGCAGAATGGAATTAAATTGTCTTTACTGATGTGCTGATCATAAACGGATACAATTTAATTTTCTTGTGGTTGACAACTAGAACTATTTATGAGAGAGCGATATGAATTTTCACGTGGAGAGCGCATGGAGAAGTGAAGTAACGAGATTGACAGGAACCTGTTTTGGCATGGAGGAAGGAACATAAGTGAATCTGACTTAAGGCTCTTCCAGACCTACGTGAGAACTTCTGTTGTCTTGTCGCCCCATCTGGTGTTAGTTCTCAAAGCTTGTAGAGGGGAGTATCCCAAACATTATTATTGGTTGAAATTGCTTGTCAATCAATCCTTCGAAGTTAGGGAGTCTGCCAGAATTGGCGCGTTATATCGTGAAAAATTAAAGTACTAACGCCATAAAAACAGCCAAACAGAGAATTTTAAATTTGCTCCTAACAGATGTTTACCTCAAATTACCCTCAGGGTTCTTAGAATAGGGGGGGGGGAAAGTGGGTCAGTACAAATGCTCAACGAACTGACACCGGAATTACCAGTTGCTGTCTTATGGAAAATGGTCTGCCAGTGATTCTAAAGAAAATATTATTTATTTATATTTTAGAGTTCGGTTTTTATTATTCGCACTAAAATATATGAAGACAAATTGCAAATGTTGAGTGATTTTACAATTACTAATTAAATGGTCAAAAATGATTATCAGAATTCAAATAAAACCTAAAATACTATATGAATGATTAAAAATATATTTTTTTAAGTGCCTTGGTTCAATTTGATTTTATGAGACTTGATCCATTGACTTAAGATGCTTTTGAATAAGAAAATGCAACAAATAATTAAAAACTATTATTTTCAAAACTAACTCAATATAAAAATATTTAATTTTTTCAAGTTTTTTTTTAAACTAACACACACACACACACACACACATATATATACTCTAATTATATAAAAATAGATGAAATGATTATATAAATAATTACAGTTACAATATATATTTTTATGAAAATAACGTTACGATTTTCTATCTATCTATCTATATAATCGTATCGTGATTTTCATAAAAATATTGTAACTGTAATTATTTATATAATAATCATTACGTCTATTTTATATAATTAGAATTACTTAGAGCTTGAAAAAGAGATTCATCTCTTATCTTTCATCTCACAAGTCCCTAACTTTATTCCTCTATATAAATAAAATTAACTAAGTTATAATTAGAAGTACACGTTTTTTAAAAACTTGATATTCTGGTGTAAAATGTGTAGTGAAATTTTTCTGAAGATTTTAAAACTCTTCAGTTATTTTATTAGATATTTTCCCCTAGCTTGATAAAAACAAAATTAGATTAGCACTAAATATGCCTTATAAAAACACACAGGTAAATTAGATTAAAATAAGTTTAGAGTAAAATTGTGAGAAATATAAATTAGGTTTATATTTGTCAACGAATGATCACAAATGCAAATGCAACTTATAGCATACGAGAAAAATATAATTTCATAGTAATACGATTAAAATATAATACAATTTCATAAATTAGGTTTATTTGTCAACAAATAATCATATGCAAATACAACTTATAGCATACGAGAAAAATATAATTTCATTGTAATACGAGTAAAATATAATACAATTTCATGAGCATATGGGAAATTTAGTTAATACCTTGAAATATATATGAGGTAAAATAGTAATTAAAATAAATCTGTTAATAAAGTAAAGAAATGCGCTTGAGCAATTCACATTTCATGAACGAAAAACAGAAACTATATATATATATATATACACACACACACAAACATTCTATATACAAACATAAACATACAAATTCATATAGTTAAACTTTTATTTTTTGGATTTTAATTTTTCAGCTTTTTTTTTTGTCTTTTTTTTGTTTGCTCCTCAATTATATGAGTTGGATTTCTTATGTCCATTGATCTAGGATAACGTGGATCGATTAGTTCTGGCAAAAGACAGTCAAAATAAAAATCATTTAATTTAGTTTTCATTTGTGTCTCCCAAAATACATCATCTCTAAAAATAATTTCAGTTTTAATTCCTCTTGGGGACCAAATGGCAAACCAACAAAAGTTTCTTTCACTAATATCTAATTGTCCTAGGATTTGATAGTAAAATTTATGATTTTTTTATTTATGACATTAATTTCTTTTGTTTTTCCCACTTTTTGCCAGAAATCGAATTTAGATTTCTTTATAAATTCATTGGGATGTATATCGCGACATGTATATGGGCATTTAATTTCAACAATACCCTCTTTGCCAATTATTCCATCTGGCGTGGCAGCTAAATGAAGCAAATTTTTATCTATGAATATCCCACATGGTTCTATTTTAAGTCCTATTTCTTTTTCTAGTTCGAGAAGGACAGTTTTTTCATTTATAATCCCGTATAAAATTGCTTCATTTTTTACGTTAGAGTATAGTATTTTTTTTTACTAAATTTTGGCATCCTGTAGAGGGTAACTTCCGACATACAGCACCAAAATTCGACGCTGTCAATCGAATACTTCTTTCCTTTCTCCAAACAGCATTCTCACTTTGAAGTACAGTAGCTCTTTCTAAATCTTCTCTTTCTTTCAAAGTAAGAGCTAGATTAGTCAATAATAGCGATTTTTTTCTTCGTATTCATTAGATGATAAATCTGGCTTTTCAGCAACTGGGCCATAATTTTTGTCGGGACCTGAAAAAATATTTGCTAATCCTAGGCTTTGACTTATTTTTTGCTTTATTTAATTTATTTATTCTTTTATTTTCAAACTGCTTGCAGTATTTACCTGGTGACTTATATATTAAACTGACTTATATATTTCATTAGATTTTTCATCGATTTCCTTGTAGTGGAAAGATGAAGTTTTCTTTTCGTACTGTAATAATTTTTTTTTCATGTTTAAAATATACTAATTTTACAGAGTTTAATTAATGAGAAAAATATCCAAATACATTTAAAATGTTAAAAATGTTGAAATGAATTTACGAGAATTTTGAATTTTCGGAAAACAGCATTCAACATCAATTGAGAAACACGTCAAAGTGAATAATATGTTCAACAGAATCTTGCGATTGAATAGTTTAGAATGGTTGTATTAGAAACCTGTTTGGAGACGGTATTGTACTGCGTATCCCATCTTAGTGACAACAAGGTGATTGATGATTTAATTATTGTTGTAGCCATACAGAGAAAGAAAGTCGTTCAATCAGACTATTTCTAGACTAGACACTTTGAGCATATCTAATTGATTCTCAATCTCCTTCTTGATATTCTCTCTCAAGCATTTCTACTCGAACATCGATACTATAACTTCAGTTACATATTTTATATCGCCTTAAGTACTACAGGATATTTATTCATTCTTTTGATATTTTATTACTTTTATTCTTTTTTTGTCAAAAATAATGTCTCATGCGTTGCGCAGGACAATATTCTTCTCAAATAAATTTCGTGAGCATAAAATGATTCCCCTAAGAGCATTGATGTCATCTGTATTGTAGTGTGTTGTAATGTATTATTATCGTTCGTTTGGTTATTGAAATGCTTTTATGTTTTTCCGCTGAAGTTATACTACAAACCCAATTTTTTTTTCAAAGATACATATAATTTTTCAAATTTAAAGTGTTTAATTTCTTATCAGACGCAATATGCTGGTATCGTATGCTTATAAATCATACCTTATAATGTATTTTTTTTTCATGAAATAAGTTGAAAATAAAATTAAATGTCTAAATGTTTGTAAAGGTAGAAACTCAATAATTTTGGAAAATAATTAAAAATCAAATTAAAATATTTGTCTCACTATTATTCTAATAAACATCGTTCTTAATATTAGATATTTTATTTTATAAGAAATATATATGTATATGTATGTATGTATATATATATATATATATATATATATATATATATATATATATATATATATATATATATATATATGTATGTATGTATATATATGTATATATATATATGTGTGTGTGTATATATATATATATACATATGTATACATATATATATATACATATATATGTATACATATGTATGTGTATATATATATATATATGTATATATATATGTACACATATGTATAGATATATATATATATATATATATATATATATATATATATATATATACACATACATATGTATGTGTGTGTGTCTATTGTAAAATGCATTTTTTTACATCTTCACACATAAAGTAGTTTAAATTTTTAATACATAGTTAGTCTTATTTCAAAATCATAGTATATAATATAATTGAACAAGGTAACACAAAACAGTTTATAATATTTCATTTCGAAAATTTACTTAAATGAAAATTATCAAAGTTGATTTAAAAGTACATATCATAGCTACTTTTCCAACGCCAATAAACAGAAATCTAACATGCCTTATTTACAGATGCCTTTTCTATTTCATGAGTGAGAAAAGCTAATTCGTCTTGCTTGATTTGGAATTGTTTGCCATCCACTGGGTAAAACAGAGGGAATCATATGGGGAGAAGTTTTTCTCAGAAATTCCTCCGTCTTTAGGTTACCGTAGTGAAGTAGAAAACTCAGCCAAGTTTGGCTTTAAAAATTTTCCAGTTTCATGGGTGGCGTTGTGTACAGAGGTGGATTTTCAGAAATAAGAATGAGTTAGATTTGTAATTAAAATTCGTATCAAAATGTTAATGCAATCAAAAATATTTTTAGCTTAAAAAAAACAAAAATGTTCATTTTGTAACTGTACGGAGAAAAAAATGAAATATCTTTAAACCAAATTTTGTACAACCTCAATGAAATTAGAATTTGGTTAAAATTTACTTGGATGGAGATATTTTGACATTTTAAAAATATTTGAAAAAATTTTAAACGCTAAAACTGGACGTTGAAGTGACAGTAGCTCTGTTTTTTGTAATTTGCAGAAGACTGATAGTTTCTATCATGAAAATAGCACTTGTGAAACATTAAAATATTATCCATAGGATTAACAAGGGATTCGATTTTCCCCAACGGAGGTCTAGCAGGGCCTTAATGGTCAGCTCTTGACGCATGTGTCATATCCCCTCTGTCTTCCAAAACATTACACTAAAACCCGTTGTTTACTATAAAGATTCATGTTGAATTTGTTTTTCGGAATTTTCTAATTTTAAATAATTATGGCTGCTTGCTGTGCTTATGGATGTACAAGTTGACCTTCAAAAAAATTCATGGAATAACTTTTCATAGGTAATTTCATTAATCTTTAAAACTTTTTGCCCACTATAGTTAATGTTTCTAATCCTGTTGCATGTGCATCATATTGTTCAGTTTTATATGCCTAAAAGCAAGCGTGAAAAAATAAAAACTGATTTTATTGCAAAATATATGGCTTGAAATCAGACATTGATACTTTATTTATTTATTTATCAACTTATTTTTGTATTATTAGGTTTCCCGTGGAAGAAGAAAGGAAAGCACTTTGGATAAAGGCAATCAGGAGAAAAGATTGGTCACCAACACCTTATATGAAAATTTGCTATTTAAATTTCGAAGAATATTTCTTTGACAGATCGATGACTCTAGTTCTATTGCAAAACGATGCTGTGCCTAGAATATTCCCTGAATTTCCATTGTACTATCAAAATGTGAATTGACATCTTTATCCCCCAAATCTAAAATTTTTTTTCCTAAATATAATGGAAATTTAAAAATTAATGCTGGAAGAATTTCGTTTTTATTTAAAAAAGCATTGATAGCTTAGATATTGATAAGAGCTAGGTTAGTATTAAAAAAAAAAAAAAAAAAATCGGAGATATTTATATTTGTTTTATACATTTATTTTTTTACATAAACAGGCACAACGATTTTGGCATTATAAATGAATCCTTCTCATTATTAGTTTCATTCGAAAACTTTAAGGGTATGTATATATATACCTCGATAAAGGTTACAATATATATATATATATATAGAACATTGAACATATTATTAACATATGCGTGTCATAATGATATTTATAAATTTATACTAATATATATATATATATTCATAGGTATTATTTTCAGACCAAGTTTACAAAATTATGGAAAATAGATTTTTATTTGCTCCCAAAAATATGCATTACTTAATTTATAGGATCAAAATGTTATTTAATTATTGCAGGAAATTATTCTTAATGAAATTTATTAGTTGTGAAAAACAGTAAATTAAAAAAAAAAAAATTATAACAGGTAATAAATCAATTGCAATTATATATAAATTTGTATGACTTATTTTAGAATTTCAGTTCAATAGCATATCATATATCTGTGTTTATATACATTTGAATGAATAAATTTGAAATTCCTTAAATTTGTAATTATCATTTTTTAAATACAAGTAACTTTTTTAGAAACTATTTATTGGAAAAAAACCTCCAACTGAGCGAAATATTACAAGTGGATCTGAGGAATTATTATGCCAGCCATTCACCTCAAGTTGGATGTCAGAAATAAATGAAAATCCATGTACAAATGCCAGATGTAAAAGATCTTTAGATAAAGCTCATGAAAAGGTTAATTTAAATTAAAAAAAAATTAAGACTCTTCATCAGAAAATAAGGCGTATAAGAAGATTACAAATCTAAATATAGTTATTAATGAATTGAGTAAAAGACGACTAATCCATGAAGACTGTTGAAGTTCTTCAGAAAACTGGCTCTAATGAATTTTTTTCACGACAATTAAGCAAAATCAGAACTGAACCACTACCAAAAACATATTCTCCTGAACTTAGAGCATTTGCTCTAACACTACATTTTTACTCTCCTAAAGCCTATAACTATGTGCGAAAATCTTTTCAGTCATGTTTACCACACCCAAGAACCATCATAAAGTGGTATGAACATATTGATGGAAAACCAGGTTTCACAACAGAAGCATTAATGGCATTGTCTGAGCAGGTTAGAAATACTAAATACCCTCTATTGTTTTCATTACTTATTGATGAAATGGCTATAAGACAGCATATCGAGTTTTATAATGGAGGGATATATGGATATGTGAACATGGGTATTGAAATCGATGATGATCAACAACCACTAGCTAAAGAAGCTCTAGTGTTTATGGTTGTTTGTATCAATCAACATTTTAAAATTCCGATTGGGTATTTTTTAATTGATGGTTTAAATTCTCACCAGCATTCTAATCTGTTACGTCAATGTTTAATTCTTCTTGATACATATAATGTTAATGTAGTGTCATTGACATTTGATGGTTTGACAGCAAATTTTTCTATGGCTGCAAATACAGGATGCAATTTTAAATCTACTGATTTTGACATCAGTTTTCAACATCCTACGACAAAGAAGAAAATTGTTTTTTTGGATCCTAGTCATATGTTAAAACTTGTCAGAAACACTTTTGGTGAAAAAAAATGCATAGTAACAAAGGAAAATAAATATATTGATTGGAAATATATATAAGCACTTAATAATTTACAAGAAGATCTTCATTCAGCAAATAAATTAAGACTTTCTTATGTAAAATTTTCCAAAAAGAAAATGAAAGTAAGTTTAGCAACACAGCTACTGAGTAAGTCAGTAGCTGATGCTATTAAATATTGTGATATAAAATAACAATTACCTGAGTTTAAGGGCTCAGAAGAAACAGTTATTTTTATAAAGATGTTCAATGATCTTTTTGATTTTCTCAATTCAAGAAATATTCATCAGTTTGGTCTAAAGAAAGCGCTTAGTCGAAAATTTTGGGAAAATACTCTGAATTTCTTAGGAAGTGCAGAAAAATATATTTCTGGACTAAAAACTGGTGTGAATGGAGGTTTGCTTTTAGAAACAACAGAAAAACTTGTTTCTTAGGCTTCATTATTTGCATAAACAGCTTAAGAACCTTATTTACCGAATTATGTTTGAATAGTTTCCCAATACTAAAGTATCTTCCAACACACAAACTGAGCCAAGATCATCTTTAACTGTTTTTTTGTATGTATATTCGATCACAAGGTAGATGCAATAATAACCCTATTGCTTTGCAGTTTTCTAGTGTGTATAAAAAGCTTCTAGTTCGGTCAGAATTGTCTACTGACAACGGTAATTGTATGGCTCAGTCTAAAACATCAATTTTAAGTGTAAATTGTTCAAAAAATCTTGTTAATGTAATTAACAAAACAACTCAAAATTATCTTCTTCCTCGAGGCACAACTGAAAATCAAGAATGTTCAGACCCAAATGATCACGATTATATTTTTGCACCACAAGCTTTATACATATGCTCAGAACATATTGCTTTTTTATATATTTGGATTTGTCGCACACACAAAAAAATTATCTAATTTAAAATGTAAAATTTGTATTGGAGCACTTAGATGAAAATTCTCTAATCTGCATAAGAAATCTTTAATTGCTTATAAAAGCCATGGTGGTTTAATTTATCCTTCCAATGATGTGTTTATAATATGTAAAGAATGTGAAAAAGCATTTAGGCATCAGGTTCCCTTAAATGGTGAGAATTTATTGCCAAAACATTCTGTTTAAAAATTAGAAATGTTTTAAAACGTTCAGAGGGAAAAATTAAATTTTCTTCGTTAAAAGAGCACATGTTTGATGCAGATCCACTTGTGAAAATCATGTCATACTTTTAATTAATGCACTAATTCAAACAATATTTGTGTGTAAGATATGCATATTTTTGTAAAAATGCAATCGATGTCTCAAGATCAATAAGACATTTATGCACCAAATAAATTCTTTTTCAAGGTCAATAACAATCTATGTATATACATATATATATATATATTAATTTGTAAAAAAATATCTAGTTTCTAAATTTTTTACAGTTGACATTAATTTTTTTTTTTACTTATTTACAAATAATTGATAAAAAAACTGTTTTTCTAATATTATACTAAAAATACATCAAAATAAAAATACTTTTACTATATAGATATAAATAAATTTATATACAGAAGTATAATTCTTTCTTATGAAAAGAAAAATTATAACCAAATAGCAGAATATTGCATGCATGGATAAAATCACAGGAAATAACATGGGTAGGAAACTTTGCCAGTGAGTAACAATAAAAAAAATAAAAATAGACACTTTTTCATGATTATAAATATAATAATATGATATTTAATTTACTTCATAATTTTCAAGTGCTTATCTCAGTCAATAAGGTGAATAACACGCCTAAAATTTCTTTATTGAAATACATAATATTAATAAGTAGAAAAAGTACAAAATAAGCACTTAACTATCAATAAAAATAGTAAGTAATTTAGATCACTTTTATTTCGATGTGTGTAATTTAAGCGAAAATAATGCTTGCTTTTACTGTGTCCTCAATAAGAAAGTACCGTTTCTCTTGAAAGACAGGGTGGGCGTGGTGTCATCTGCTTGCTAATTCGCCGGCGCTTACGCTATTGCGCGGTTGAAACTGCTCCTCTTATATTCCTTCTTCCATGGGTTTTGGCTCCAGCAAGGGAGAGAAGAAAGTCGAGGGTGTTTGGAGATCAATACCGGATGCGTCGAGTTGAGTAAGGAGAGCCGAAACTGGTGCTGTGCGAGGCAAATTCATCGGCTAAACCGGGAGGAGACATGTTTCAGGGGTGAACCAAGATAAATGGCATTTTTCACGTACGCTGTGACTCGTCTGCAAATTTCTAGAAACCGGAAGAAAGGACTGGAGAGTTCATCATTATTCATTGGCATTATGAAAAGAGGATCCAGTTGAAAACATGTGGTCCATTGTTGCTCAACAATTGACCCAGATTACATCCACAGCTGCCACACCAGATCAACTTTCGCAACATGTAGAAGCTGCTTGGTCTGCAGTACCCCAAGAACAAGTATGCCGAGGAGTGTGGCAGCGGTGATCTCCAACTATGGCGGCTACTCTGGTTACTGATTTTGGCAGGAATCACACTTCACAGAAGTCTATAAATTTAATCATATGATACTAGGTCAACATGTTATCTGCAAAATAAATTTTATACATACATTTTTTTTTGGTGTTAAATTTTGGACAGCACTGTTTTTTTGTTATGAAGCTCATGGGAGAAATCTTGAATGTGGTGGATTGGGTGCCGATCAGGTGTTGTAACTGCATTTGATTTCCAAGCTCTTACCGATCGAATGCTTCCTGAGCTCTTAGCGATTACATGAAGTCGAAATGGCCGCGATCTAAAAAGGTCGGCAGATACTCTGCTCTAAAATAAATTGAAATTCTTGTGTTATACAGCTTCATATACTTTTGAACTTAAGTGTCTAGGTTTATTGTGGATGGGCCATCCACAGTACGTGTTCACCCATACAGAATGGGTGGACCGAAACAGTATTGATTGTCGTAGAAATGCCAGATAAAAAAGACTAGTTTCATCAACGATTAATTAATGCCGTCTTAAGACAATAACTTCGTAAACTCAAATTATAATGTTTAATAGCTCAGATCAGTATGTCAAATTTTTTGAATAATTAGCTGTGAATAGTTGTAATGGATCAGGAATTAATTCTTTATTTTCGGGACGTACCTGAATCCACTAGGAGTTTTAAATACTTTTCTCCTTTATCAAATAAAAATAGACATAAGCGTTGCCAATCGGTTCATTTTTGTGGATACAACGACAGTCGATTCTACTTTCCCTGGTTATTGTTGAATGAAAATAGTGAATGACACTTTCTTCCATTCTGATCGAATTCAGACTTCTTTTTCTCGGAAACTGGACGTATTTCACCGAAAATTATAATATCCTTTGTGAACGATTACGTGATCTACCAAGGTAAAATTTTTCGAATTGTTCACTAAGTGCAACTACTTTCTGGTATAAAGAGTTTGACGGATCCTCTCGTACATTTGCTGGCAGTGCAGGGTTGGAACTTGTGGACATATCAATCAAGGAAACATTCAGAAGCTTCGTTCTGACTTATTTTGCTCGTTAACTTTGATAAATTTTCAAGTGGCTCTGAGCTAACGGAAAGAATTGTTTGCAATTCTGATGGTAACCGTTGCAATCATAAGGTTTTCAAAAACCATCATTCAAATATATATCTGCTTTTGTTCGTATTTTTCAAACAAATGCGACGGCTTGTCGTCACATAACTAATTTCATACATAAGTTAGCGAAATTCTTAATTTTCAGAGTCTGAAAATTCTGCTATAAGCCTTTAAGTGTTATATTTATTAGAGAATTAAAATAAAAAATATACGGCTGATAAAAGTTTCTGGTTCGATAGCTGCAATAATATTACAATATTTTGTATGATCGTTAGTAATAACACAAATCAAAGTTTGATATTTTTTTCTGGAGGCAATTTATTAACTGCTAAGCGTGCAATTTGTGAATCGTTAGTAATGTTCAATTTTAATGATTACAAATTTAAAGAATGAAATTCATTAAATTAATGCAAATAACAACTTAAATTATTGGAATTGCATAATTAAAACTAAAATAAAAAACTCGATGCACAGTTTTGTATTCTCCTACAAAACTGAAATGTGCATGTAAATACTAATTGTCAACAATTTAGAATATTTATAGGAAAAATTAAACGGACTAGCTGCTATGACTCATTTATTTGTGATTTTTAAAATAATCATTTATTTTAAAAATCACAAAAAAAAAAAAAAAAAAAAACACAATTGAACATTAACCAACAATTTTAATCAAGTACTATGGGTATTGGAAGTTTTACAACCCACGTAGTTTCAGCTTGGTATACAAGTGTCTTCCCCCATTCAATTGCTAAGAAGGACAACCATCAACAATGTGCATTTTTTTAGCTTAATAATTTATGTTAATAAATATCTTAATTTTTTCTAATAAGCGCTATTAAGAGTAGTATTTTACATTTTAATATAATAAAATGTAAATAATACAAGCATACCATTTTTATTTAATTCAAAAATATTTTATTTATAAAAATTATCAAACAATGAAAATACAAATATTTCAATATTTTTGACGCTACAGCAACTTAAAAATATTAATATTGTAATAAAGTCAGCTTTGCTTGATTAGAGATAGTACTGTGTTTTATTTTTCCTTTACACATTCTTTGTGTTATGAGTGAGTGTTGCAGAATATACATGTGCTGTCCTATAATACTTGTAACATTGTGCATTATGTGTAGAGTCTATTTTATTTATGTTATCCTGATTAAAGAAAAGTAAAAATAGTTTTGAAACTTTATTTTTTATGTTTGTGGAAATTGGTAATGTGAACATTTATCACTATCAGCCATGATTTCTTTTGCAACTATAGTTTTCGAAATTCTGATCTTAATATTTTCACATTAACTATCATTAATATCATGCATTTTTTTGTCACCACTTAAAAAAAAAAATTAAAGTTACAACTTTTGTTACAAAAAATGTAATTTTTTAACTTAACAAATAACCCACATATTATTACGAAATTCATAATATGAAAATACATGAAATTAATTTTATTTTCACTTTATTATAAATTAAAAATTTGAAATGTTGAATTATCTTTAAGTGTAAAAAAAAAACATTTATTCAAAATAAATTGCTTTGAGGAATTAAAATCATAACTTCAGTTTAAAGGAATATTTATGCTTTTATTTATTAAATCATATTGTGATGAAAAAATGTTTCTACAATATAGTCAATTAGCAGATTAAGCAAGCCTGTTTTCATAGTCTTACTGAGGAAATTGGAAAGAGTAAACATTCTACAAATGTAATTTTTTTTTAAACAACTATGTGGGAAGGTAGGAAAAATTCAATACTGCAAATATTTTTTCTCTACTCCTAATTGTGACACACAATTAACACTTTTAAATATCTTGACAAAATTGCATACTGCCGTTAAGTTTGTATTGTGACATAACTTTACAATAAAATTCAATCAACCTTGATTAGCATCTAAATAAATAGACGCTATAATAAAAAATTTTAAATGAAAAATTGTCTACGTTTAAAGAGACTAACAGTGTAGGTTTCATTCTGTTCAAAGCAGCCATATTTAATTCATATAGATTTCTTGACACATCATACTGGTGGTAGATTTAAATCTGAATATTTGTAAGGCAATAATTAATAAGAAAATTAAAACATGTTATTACAAACATAACCAAAAACTTCGATATATGTGTCTAATTAGTATAGAATTCACTATCAAGTGGTGAATACCACTGTTAAGCAGTTTCAAATGTAATTAATACATTAGGAGTCAAGTTTTGTAAAATAAAAACGAATATTTGAAGAATACACATGACAGTAAAGAGAAATTCGTTGGTTCATGTAACAGAGCCAACATTATTTTTAGAAAAATAGTTTATAGAGATTTCTAGCTCAAAAGTTTTAAATTTTAATTGTCAATTTGAGGTTTAAAATATTATTTAAAAAATTCAAATCCCCTTAATTGCATTAGATTCAGATGGCTATTTTCTGGCTTCCATACATATTTTATAGTTGCAATGATAAATTCATTAAGATTTTTAGCTCAGAAACATTGAATTTTTTAAAAAGTTATAGGCGCCAATTTTTTTGATTGGCCAGTTGAGTTTCCCCATGCAGAACCATCAATATTTATGAAGAATATTCATTTTCAATAGAATACAAGAAAAAAAATGTAGTAAATACACTTTTTGTTAAAAAAAAACTGAAGTATGATTGCAAGATGTATTAGGTTAGTATGTTTTAGAGAATTTAAGTTTTCCCAAAAAAATTACGAGTTTTTTTTTAGTTACAAGTTTCTTACATTATTGGTAATTTAATACAAGAGTAAGCTGAAATTTCAAATTTAAATCAATACAAAAACTAAAAAACTGTACAATTATATAACATAATAGTATTACTTAAAATTATAACACTACCTTTGTATTGTTATAATTTTAGGTTATAGAATTATTTCAATAATGAAAGAAAAGCCTTACATGCTGTAAAAATGTCATTATTTCTCATATTTAGCATAATTTATATCACATAAAAAACAGCAGGGTCACATTTTTAAAACCTAGATAATTCAATCATACTTTATAATAAACTTGTAATTTTTTTTATGGTAATATTAGGTGATTTTCAACTCATATTCCATTAAAAATTTTACTAGGAATGAATCTAAGCTTGCTATACAATTTATTACTGTATTATATGACACTTATTGAAAGAGGCAGGGAAGAAATATAAAAAAAGTGTGTTGAATAGATATTACTTGAAGGAGTTATATATCTATATACAATATTCAATCACAAAAATTATAAGCATAACAAATATTACAAACAAAGTAAGTATAACTTTAATTGTAATATTTTCATTCCCCCCCACACACATATTAAAATATTATTCAATATAAAATTCAAACTGAAGAAAATAAGTTAATATATTTATTTTATATCCAATGAATATATAAAATGATAATATTACATTATATTATTTAGGATTAAAATAATACATTTAAAAATTTCAATGAAAAGAATATAATTAATTTTAAACAAAGAATAACAACGATAAATTTTGACATCAAATATTGTAGCACACATTTAAAATAAAGATTTAAAATACAACAGTATATATAATTTTTGAAATTTTAAATAAAATTCATTTTATTAAGTCAGTATAAAACAAACACCATCAAGGATATATGGTTAAATATTAAAGAAAGAAATACTTTTAAAAAATATATTACACATAAAATATATTAATATATTTAATATAAATGCATACTTATAACATCAAGATTTTCATGAATGGAAATTTTTTTTTCAAGTCATGAAGTGTTCAAATTGTCTTTTTATCAAATGTAGATTCATAATTTTATCTCGTTTAGAATTCCTATAAAGATTGGTCCTTAATTAAAAGGACAACATGAAACTTATGTACATATATACACAGATCACCAGTCAATATTACAGAGAAATAAAGTTAAATAGATCCAAAGAATACTCTAAAATTAAAGCTGTTAAACAAATATGTATTCAAAATCTCAACTATAATAATAACATTCAATAATCTACAAAAACTAATGCTTCAAGTCTGCAACTTCAATATATGTACTAACTTAACAAATAGTTATCTGCATTCCTAGAATTGTCAAATACTTTCATGAGTAAAGGTTCACTTTTGATAAAAATCATGCTCTGGGTAATTATTTACACTCACACTGGAATTTCACAATAAAATATAACATGTTTATAGTTCAGTATTAGCACAGAAAGAGTATAGCTGAGTTAGCATGCCTCTTCGGACGGCTTATGCAAGAAGATTACAGGGTGAGCACCAAATATATATGTATATATATAATCAGGAAATTCTCAAGACTTTGCTGATCAAGAATACTAACATCTTCACATTAAGGCTTAACATTAAATTTTATCACACTTAATCATAACCAACATTCACATTCATACATAAAAATAAACTTAAAAATATACACAAACAAAAATATTAATATTGATTTTTGCAAAAATATTGGATTTTCCCTTAAAGAATTAAAAAAAGATTTCTATAAAAACAATACTATATATTACATATAACCACCTATATATACTTACATAAAAAATCCATTTTTGTGAACAATATCTACAAAGGACCCTATGCAGAGAGCCAAATTCATAATGATAAATAATGAATTCTGAAAATGTGAGGTTATTAACACTCTTTCATCTTTTCATATATTTAAAAAAATAAATAAATGTTAAACTGAGTATTAAGAATATACAACAAAGTCACATAAATTGATAATTTAGGCACCGGATGTCAACAATTATAATATCACTACATTTTGAACTAAGAAGCACTAATGAATTTATACTTTAATATCTTCTTGAGCATCAAGATTAGCTAAAGTTTTTTTAATACGAAGAGCTGTCAAGCGAGCTGCTGAGTTGTGGTACCAGCATTCTTTCATAACCTTGGAAATAACCCGTAGAGCCTAAAGAAAATGTTAAAATTAGATTATAATTGAAATAAAATTCCAAATGTTTTAAAAAGTAAGATAAAAGCATGGCTGAATAAGAATATATTTACATATTGATACTTAAGAACTGTTATATCTTGCAAGAAAAAAAAATTTTTTTGGTCAATTAATTCTAGGTCAATTAGTAAAAAAATTGGCTATAATTATCATCTGTATCAAGGTAAAACCAGTTTTAGAATGGTAAATTATAGGTGAATTATCTATATAATGAGTAAATGTTAATTTTGTAATTAACTGTACAGAAGTATTGATTTTTGTGAACCTTTTTCATTAAATATAAATGTCAACATTAAAGTGTATTTTAAAGGGTAAATATTTGTATATTTACTTGTGTGTTTAAAAAGGAAATACATTTAGATGTAATTACTAAATTATCCTCTGAAACATTCATTGTATTTTAAAAGAGATTCATTTCTAGAAGAGGTAAACCACAAAAAATATTGCAATAATGCAACAAATTTTAAGGGGGCTAGTAAAGAATTTAAATAGTATAAAATATTTTGTAACCATCATATTACTTAGAATTTTTTATTAAATTAATTTACAGAATGGAAATTTCTGTCTCCAAAGGTTTCAAATTGTGGTGGTCAATAAAAGTCTGGAGTCAAGTCTTAAAATTTTAAAACATGTTGTAAGAAACATAAAATTAATAAAGAATTTCTAGCTATTGTTACACAAACGGAAGGAATTTTAAATTCCACACTACTTTAATTAATGATAATGAAGATTTAGTTAATTCCTTGGCATTTCTTAATTGGTTGCACTATCAACAGTATTATTGTATTAGATATATATTTCAGAGGTTCAAAATAATTGATTAAATTTGAAGAAAAAATTTACTAAAATGGTTCAAATAGTACAGAAGTGAAGACAAATTATTTATCCAAATAATTTACACCAGTGTAATATCTGGATGATTGCCAAAGATAATATCAAGGTTGGTGGTATGGTTGTGATCAAAGAGGATAAATTGCCTACCAATTCATAGAAAGTAGACAGAATTATTGAAGAGAGTATAATGGCAACAATAAATTAGTAAGAATACTAAAATTAAAAACTAAGAATGATACATTGAAACAACTAATATCAAAAAAAGCAATTTTATCTACAGAAAAGTGAATGCTTTTTCTGTCTGTCATATTCCTTTTATTTTTATATTTTGATAAAATTTATAGTAGTAGTATATTTGCTTTGTTAATATAAGAAAACGTTTGCCAATGTAGAATTTGAAAATTTATTTGCTTACAGCAACAATCTATCACAAAATGTAACAAGGATTTTGTATTTTATTGCTTAATGTATTCTTACTTATTAACTGAAATCATTTCAACAGGACAGTTTTTTTTATGCCTTTTTTGTAATCTTTTTATTTTTTTACTTATATTGCTGCATCTATACAGACTTACAAGAATCAAATTTTAGGAGTATTAAGGAGCTTTCTAGGAGATGAAATAAAAAATTTCCAGTTGTACCTGATGTAGATGATCAATATTCATATTAAATAAATTTTTTATTTTACTAATTGCTCTTCACCAAATATGCATAATATTATGTACATGTAACACTTCTTTCAATTATATTTGTAAATAACAGAAATAATTGTAAAAAGTAAAGATAATATGTTGCTTAAAAGTTAGAATTATATTTAATGATTACTTCAAAAGCCTTCAATGAATTTTCAGCTATAACAGAAAAAATTTATTTAAAGAATATTCATTGCATTACTAAATTATACATTGTATACAATAATGGACAATTTTAGAAATCTAATAAAAATGCTTAAAAATTCTATTAATTTATTGAGTATTTCACAAGATGTGTATAACAATCTCTTTTACAATAAATATTTTAATTAAAAAAATAATAAATACAACTATTTAAAGTTCCCAGGATGACTTTTATAATAACTATTATTTAATAAAAGCAATTCTCAAATTTTCTTTTGTTTACTTTTAAAGCCCTTTAAAAGCTATACAATTTCACATCCATATTATAGACTCTTTCCTATTTCCTTAATCATTTAGATTTTCCCATTTCTTGATTATTTATAAATAGAAAATATTGCTGTTAGAAAACACTAACTTTTCAGCTCTAAAACTTTCATTTTCAAGTCATTAATACTGAGTAATAAATGTTGCTTTTCTGAAGCACAATGGGAACATGTGCTTGATTTGAAAATTAGTGCTAATTTACCAATTCTTTCAGCTCCCTCAGCATTCTCTATAGTAGATTTTTCAAGTACATTTATGTCATCCTCCAATTGCTTCTTTTTGAATTTCAGTACATCAATTTCAAGAAATGCTTTTCACTTTCCATCTGTTATCAGCTGCTTTTTGATTGTTTTAATTTAACTGTATATAACTTATATTTTTGTCTTTCATCAGCAGCAAAATTAAGTAGGCCTTTACAAATTATTATAGTGTTGACACTGCTTTGGATATGATCGTCAATGACACTTTTAGCCACAAATGATTGCTTATTTAAACTTTCTGTCAACTCATTTTTGTTCACAGAATGCACTAATTTCACAGAACACACAAAACATTTAATAGATGGTTGATGAGAGAGTAATAAAAGCTAATTAACTACTACATAAGTGACAATTTTCTCTATTTGAGAGTAAGTTAAAAAAAAGCCTCTATTCTATTTTTAATAAGATAAAATTTCCCATCATTACAATCTTGAAATCTTAATCGATTATAATTGTTTAAACTCTTATAAAAAATTTTGAAATTTTTTAAAACGAAATCCCATTCTAAGACATTTATTTTAGACAAGTATAAATAAAATTTCTGCATTTCATTTAAATTACTTGATTTATGACATATCAGAGGTTGAATATCTAAACATGAAATGATTCACACCACAAAATATTATACACAGGACATTTTTCTATTAACTTTTTTTGTCATTGATACTAAAAATTATTTGCAATTAAAAGAAATTACATCTTCTGTTTTTCTGTTAAAGTTCAGATTATATAAAATTCAGAGTATTTTTTGGAAACAAATCCAACATCTAATTGATTGGCATCTTTTTGATCGTCTTTATCTGTTATATCAATACTAATAAGTTTGAATGAAGAAACAGAAAAAAGAGACTCTTTTTAGAACATCTTTTATACACTTATCAACAGTTTTGGTACCAGGATTAGGAAATTGTTTGTTTTGAACAAATGACATGTTTAAAGATAATGGTAACATTTTAAAGCATTCTGTTCAAAACTATAACATTTTCTAACTGCTGATGTTTGTAAAACTCAAAAGGAAATTTTAAATTCTGGCCTAAGGTTACCTAAGTCAGCCCTATAAGTGTGTGTGTGTCCTTAAATAGTGTGCAAACAGCACTTACTATTATCTCAACTTCTGAAAATGAGGAAATCCATGCATGTAAGTGTTGTGCAAAATGAGTAGGTTCCAGTTCTGACATTTACAATATTTGATAGCTGTTCACTTTTTAAAAAATCAGCTATGTTAATAAACTATCTAATTCATCTTGATTCATTGAAATTATAAGCATTTTCATCAAAAAAGGTTTGGAACGAATATTTTGAATTAAATTTTTTTTTTTAAATATTAGTTTTCAGTTAGTTTTATAAAATATAAAAAAACAGGAAAAAAAAAAAGAATTAAATTCACCTGCCTGATCACACCTAATGTCATTGTTATAAGTGATTGCTTCACACATAAATCTAAACACTATTTCTGGAACAACATAAAGCTACTATTGCTAGATTGTTTCTAGATTTTAGTAAATAGTTATGAATACAATAACAATCTAATATTGATTGCACTGTTATCTTGGTGTAACATTAAGAATTAATATTCAATTTTGCTGTCTGACAGTTTCATTGAGAACTTTAAAATATTAAAAAAATATAAATAAAAATTATTTTCCAGTAAAAATAAAAGCATCATAGTAAGTAAAAGTTCCAAGAGTTTTAAGGCCCGTAAAGTGTTTTTGAATTACAGGAGTTGTAACAAATCCTGATGTTAGTTTTAAATGGGGGCAGATTTGCTGTACCTTGGGATTGCCAAAATTTTGGGGGTTAAAAATAAAGAAAATTTAAAAACTGTGAGAGAAATAGATGCTGCAGGTACAACAGCACTAGAAATTCAATCTAACAATTTTTGTAAATTATGCCTTAATTAATTTGTTATCTGATTGTTAAAGGATGGTGTCTCAACTTATAGAAATAAAAAGAGCATAAGTCATAACGTTTGTTGATGGAATTTTAAGTGTGTTGGTGCATGGACGTCAACTGTGCCTAAACCTAGCATTCAAATGGCAGACAGATTTGTTTGCCAAACAGAAAGGATGTAGGTAAATAACTCTGGTAAAACGACAATATTATATCAAAGTTTCTGCACTAATGTTTAATTGCTTTCCATTTATATTATTTGTTAAATAAATGTTGTTGCTGTTATCTATAACAGCAACAACATTTATTTGCTGTTATTTATAACAGCTGGTCTGTCGTCTCTTCCTTATTAATAATCTAAACTGATGACAAAGTGCTTAGTTAAATGTATTGACTTCTCAATTAATTTTAGCTTTAGGCTCATGGATTTCATTAAGAGCTTTCAGTTTTTTTCTTTTGCTATTATATGCCTCCTTTTCCTTATTATTGTTCATATAAATATAAATAGTTAGTCGATTGGAATTTATGGCAAAAGGTCAAAAAATGGACAAGCTACTTCAATTGTTAGAAGATTAGTTTTATTTTTCGTACAAGCAATGATAAAATGAATTCAAAAGTAAAATAAATTTCATATGAAATTCAGTAAAAGTATAAAATATATAGAACCAATTGACCTCAAAAATTTATGAAGATAATAATGAGATGGTTCAACCAATGAATCTTCCTAAGTTAAATTAATATTAAAAAACATAAAACAATGGTAAACAAAATCTTTACAGGAAATTAATTTCTTTCATATTGAAAATAAATAATTTTTATATTTAGTTCATGTAAATATCATATTTATAAACGGTAACATGTAATTATTTTAAACTTATTATATATACATACATATATATATATATATACATACATATATATATATATATATATATATATATATATATATATATATATATATATATATATATATATATACATATATATATATACATATATATATATACATATATATATATACATATATATATATATATATCAACAACAATTATATAAATATAATTGTAAAACGAAACAATTATATATATATAATTGTTTCGAATTTTCCTACCAATACACATAACCTTCAGGAATATCTTTGTTCACAAAAGAAATAATTTTATTATAAATATAAAATCATAACTAACATAAAATCAGTATTTCATGCCAGGTCAAAACATGAATATTCATTTTGGCTAAAAAATTAATATTAAAAAGAAAAAGTAAAAAAAATTGACACAGATGCACTTTAAAAAAATAATTTTAAATGAACTAAACTATATTTTTTTTAATCAAGGATTTAAATAATTGGAAAATTTTGAATATTTTCCTTGTTTTATTCTGCAAGTGATTATCACACTAACCAACCTAAAGCTATATAAAAAAAATTCTTTATGAAACTCAATAAATCTGAATTGCATATTTTCCAAAGATCTTAGTAAACAAAATATTTTCTAACTTTACATCAAATAGGGACATGCAAAACTGCTTCAAATTTCAGCATATATATATATGAATATCAAATTTTATAATTACTGGATTAGTCATTAATTAATTGCTTCTTTAAAACTAAAATTATTGCGTAAAAACTACTTTTTTAAACAATTAAAATCCATAAATAATTTGACTTCTATGAAAGTTTGAAAAATATATATCGATTTTAATTATGAAAAAGCAACTGAAAGTATATAAGGGTAACATCTTAAATTTTCTATTATCACAAAAATTTCTTATTTTTAAATGCAGTTCTTAATATATGGAAGTGAAAGATTATAAGTTACAAAGCAGAGTTTGCATTGATAGAGAAACAAAATAAAAAATTGGCAACAAAAGTGTTAAGGTATGGTGAAAAACACAGCATGTGTAATACAAAGAAAAATTTACCCAATGCAGTTTTTTAATAAACACTTTTTTCATTTAATTATTAACAAAATAAATATATTTTATTTGTAGAATTTATTTTAAAGTTATTTATTTTTTTTTTTAAAAAAAAACTAAAATTCATCAGTTTTGCTAGAATCTTCACAGAATTATCACGTTTGATGATGACATGGATCCAATCAATGATTTTTCATAATAATTGTCTTTTTTTCTGTTCAATTTGTTATATTTTTAATGATTCTGTGTATTTTTTATTTGATGTGGTTCCACCACATTATCAGCAGTATATACATTTTTTGACTATTGGCAAAGAAAAAAACTGCAGTCGATTATGCAATTTTTTCTTTTTTAATCAAAACTTCTTGCAGATAGCATGCCACAGCAGATTGTATACAGAAAAAGAGTTTATATGGCACTCACATCAGTCACACATACTATGCAAGTTTCGCTATAAAATTTGCACCTACTCTGCCACATTCATTATTCAACACCTTATTCAAACACAATGACATAAGCAACAGGCTAACATTTATTTTTTCTGTGTTACACGTTGTTCTGAAAATTGTAGTTAAATTCCAAATATAAATAAAACATGAAGAATCTTGACTTATAATCTTTAACAAATCAGCTTGACACATTTAGTTGAATAATATCAAAGATAATATTATTTAATTAATAGTTTAGAATAGATTTATGGAGAAAATTTTACACATTGCTGTTATTAAAAATGTATACAGAATATAATGTAATAAAAAAATTTCAATTACACTGATTAAAAAAAATTACCTCACATGACTGCCATCTGTTTGGAATAGGAGGCCGTAACTTATCAAAACAAACAACTTTTTTCATTTCATCAATACTTGGATCAGAAGGTACCATGTCATAGTAAGGTAACTGATATTCATCATGTATTCCTGTTCAAAATAAAATTTTTTATTAGTAAGGTTTATGTGAACAAAACATCATAGTATAATGGAGTAATGATTATAAAATATAAAAGAAAAATATTTCAATTATTGAAAAAGCAATGATTCTCATGATGCTTTTTGGAATAACAATATCTATAAGCACTAATGCTGAATGGGATTATAAATTCGAATGTATGTAATCATGACAATTATATTAATTTCAATTCAACAATTTGCACATTCAATTAAAAAAGTAAATTAACATACATTCCAGTTACAAAAAACACTAACCTGTTTCTCAAAAAAGTATACATTTAAAAATCTTAGAACATATTTTTAATCTACTTGGTTTCTAATGTAATACATAACTTGTAAAAATCAATTCTACACAATAGCCATATTTTAACATCTGCTTTTCCTCTGGTTTCAATGTTAAAATATAACATGTAGTAGTGATTTCTACAGAAATGAAATAAATAATATGTATACATATTTGATGTATTTATGTGATAAAAAGAAATTATCTATTCAACAATTTCAGCCCAAGGGTGTAGTGTAACAGGCCTCCTTGTGATGCACCCTGGGTAACGCTAAATCTGTTACAGCCTTCGTTTTTATGTTCTGCCCTCCAGGAAGCCCGCTCTTCGTCACATTTCAAGACGCTCTCCACTCCTGGAGTTACTTCTTTTCTTTATTGGACTGCAAGACTTATTATGCTCGAAAGAGCCAACATAAAAACATAATTAAAAAACAATTTCAGCCTTTAAATAAGAAATACACTTTTATCTTTATATACAAAACCTTTTCTTTTGAAATTTTCCAAGTGACTTAATTTCATTCATGCTCTATGGTCTATTTAAGCACAAGAGGGCTGATTGGATTGTGACTAACAGTTTAAAAGTGGACTCCAAACAACTATAAACATTTATTCCTGAAGTGTGAATTGAACCCATGAACTGTTGAATCAAAGGCCTGAGTGCTAACCATGTAGCTGCCAGCTTGGATTTCATGTTTTCTGACAAGTAATTTGTAAGAGAATAGGAAAAACACTAAAGAGTAATACTTAGCTGATAATGAAATTGTTTAAGCCAGGGCATAAACTTAGTTTATTGATACTAACTATGTTAACATTTGTAATTAATTTAGGATTTGTTTAAAGGGAAAAATTAACTCAACAAGGTTAAGCGGTACTTTAGTAAACGTGCTACAATGAATGTCTTGCAGGAGGACCAACTGAGTTACTAGCACTATTTCTTTACTTATAAGTTTAAAAAACGAAATCAGGATTGTGTAATTTTGTTAAAAGCTTGCTACTCTAAAAGCAGAAACTAATGTCAATTTCAGATTAAAATGCTCATGTGTACAGCAAACAAAAATCGATATATATTATACAAAATCAGATAAAGTGGATGCTTCATTAACTGATGCTAGACAGTTTAGGTACAATTTTCTTTATTAGATATCATAACACAAAAATAAGAATCACATTAATACATAAAGATATAAAGTGCTAATTTAGTGAAATGCACAAAAAAAAATAAATAAAATAAAATAAATAAATATTAGTGTGAAGACTGCAGGGTTTATACAGAAAGAAAGAATTTTTTCTAAGAGTTTTTAGTTTTGTTTCGAAAAGCACTTCAACTTTATATTTTAATAAGTAAATTAAATTGGAAAAAATGAATTTTTTTTACAAGTTTATAGTTAAAGCATGAATTAAATTTTTTAAATTTAGAATTTAATAACAGTAAAAAATTCATTTAAAATATTTGCTTGGAGAGTGGAAGGTGTTAAGTTTAATAAAATCAGTATTTTTTTGATATTGTGGACACAATCGCTCCTTCCTTATTTTGAATTTATTGCATATCTATTACAAATTTATATATGAATATGCCAAAAGAAATAAATTTATACCCATTTCTAGAATGTATCAGTTTAATTTGAAACTGATAAACTACTGTAGAAGGTACTCAAAATAATTCACAAATTATATTTTTTCCCTTCTTTTCTAGTCACATTATAAAGTTTATACTTTAAATAAAAACTTACTGCTTATAATATTTTCATTTACTTAGCTTTTTACTTTTGGGTATATTTTATAAGAATGTATTCACAAATAAAAAAAAATTCACATCAGCAGTAAAAAATCAATTCTCTAAAAATAAAAATTCAGAAAAATCACTTTATCTAGGATTTATAAAAATTGATTATATTGAACAATAATGTTTCATTGAATTTTTTTTAATTTAATTATTTGCATGTTTCATATTTTATTGTCATTTATATTGTTAATATTTTGATATATATTATTATATATATGTAAATTTCGATTCTTTGTTTTTATAAATTTTTCCTTTTTAAAGGATATAAGAAATTCTGTCCCTTCAGAGGCGCCAAATTTGAAGCTTTCATGGTTCAAAAATTAATTTATTTACTTCTTCTACCTCTAAGAAACAATATGGGTGATCTCAATTTTCAAAGTTGACACTAAATAAATGACATGTTTCTCACTAGGGTTTTTCAAACAGCTTTCAAATTTTACACAGGTTTACTTTTTTTATTCACTGTGTACTTTATTTATATCAAATAACATAAATATAGATTACTTGATATCATAAAACAGGATAAAATAAAAAGATGGTATGACAAATCTTGCTGAATACAGTTGAACATTGTCTTTCTTGACATTATGAAAAAAGGAGCTATCAACACAGAAGTAAACATTTCAGTCAGTTGATAACATCAACTATAAAATTAAGTCGTTTTACAGAAATGCAGAACAATTAAGATATGACTACATATCGAAAACTTTAGATTTCTCAGTAGATACAGTTAAAAAAAATGTAGTCTCCATGGGAGAGAAGTATCAAATTTATGAAATATGACATTTTGGAGTTAATTTTAATTTACGTTGTCATTAAAATGAAATCTTTCAATACTCATTCATTTTAGTTAAGAGCCCACTAAATTAGTAAAATTTCGTAATTTATATACAAAACGTTTCTTTATTACTGTAGTCCTATTTTCATAAATATTCTTAGTTTAAAAAAATTCAAATATATATAGATACTTTATTTTTACAGAATGTAAATTTTTTATATCTATATATGTACAGGGTTCTTACAGATATCCAAGAATCAAATTCCAGAAGTTTTAAGGAGTTTTCCAAGAGTCAAATCAAAATTTCCAGGAGGTATCAATATTCACGTTAAATAATTTTTTATATTATTTAAAAAATTGTTCTTAACTAAATATACATCACATAACTAAATATACAAACTTGTGTACATGCTATATTTTTCAACCAATTCTGTTAATAATAAAAATAAATAATTACAAACATTAATGAGACTATTTTTGAGTTAAAATTATTAATGATTATTTCAAAAGCCTTCAATGACTTTACAGCTATAAAAAGTATTTTTATTTAAAAAATCAACATTCTATAAAATATTGAATTATACATTGTATAAAATAATGAGTAATTTTAGAGTTTTAAGACATTTCCAATAAATTCATATGGCAAAGATTTTTTGAAAAAATTTTGCATCAAACTTTACAACAGTGCATAAAAATCTCTAGCAATAAATGGCAACATTGGTTTATCAGTTTGATAAAGTGTCAGAAAAGGTTCTACTTCCCAAGCAATGAATATAAAAAAATTGCATTTAGCAGAAAAAAGTATATCTTTTGTGCAATTCTGCACAGTATCAAAAGTTTTGGTACATGGATTAGGAAATTTTTTGATTTGAACCAATGACATACATGATTCAAGATACGATAACATTTCAAGTAATCTGTTGAAAACACTTATTTTCTAACCATCAATGTAAAACTTAAAAGAAAATTTTATGCCTGGGCCAAGGCTATCAAAGCCATCCCTACGAGTGGGTGAGTCCTTAAATAGTCTGTAAACTGCACTTGCTTTTACCTCAACTTCTGGAAATGAACATCCATGGCTGTAAGCGTTGTGTAGAATGTGTAGGCTACAGCTTCTGATATTTACAATATTTAAATGATGTTCAGTTTTTTAGCAGATATAGCTTATTCTAATAAATATATGTTATTTCCCTTTCATACAAGATTTAACTGCCGATTAACCCATATTAGAAATTCAATTAAATTATATGCAGTTTTCATAAAAGGATATTATGTGTTAACTAAAAATTATATATTTAAATATTAATATTCAAAGAATTTTATACAATATAAAGAAAACAGCAGTAAATGAAGAAGGAATCAATTAAAATCGCCCATGATAATTACTCATCATATTGATTTTGATTGATCACTTCACTTCACATAAATTTAAATACTACTAAAGCTAATTATCATGAAATTATTGGAGCTGAACTAGCTATTATTGTAGCAAACGTTAATAGAAGTAAATAGTTAAGAATACAAAAATTTAATATAAATCATGCCGCCATCTAGTGGAAATATTAAAAACTAATATTGAATTAAGTTTTCCTACAATTTTATTGAAAATTTTAAAACAAAAAAATTCCAGGAGTAATTCACGATTTTCAAGGAGTCCAGTCAAAATTTCAAGAGTTTCAAGGGTCCTTAAAATTTTTTTTGGAATTTAAGGAGTTGGGCGAACCCTGGTGGACATTTAGAAAATACCTGAACAAGTCAAGGATTGTGATTAAAAAAATAAAATGAGAAAAATAATTCACATTAGAGTTTCAGGAGAAACTTCATTATCTATAAACATTAAGTTAAGCTTCTTATTATTTTTAATGCAAGTTTTCGAAAATGTTTCATTTTATTTCTTATCCACAACAAGGAGTGAAACACCATTAATATGAAATGTGGGTATGATGAACAGGATGATTTAAAATTGTCAAATCTTTAAAGGTTGTCATCCCTTAGCATGTTTGTATATTTTGTTTGTAATTCAACACTTATTTTTTTGCATGGATTATATTTGGACTAGGACTTACAGTTTAAAGTAGATTCTGAACTGCAACAAATAATTTAAAATCAAGATAGGAATCAAAACAAAAAATCTGTTAATCTGAAGGCCAGAACATTAATAATTTTACAGCCTGTTCCACAGCAATTAGTCTGCAAAAATAAGTGAAAAATTTATTTATCATATTTTATTGATTGCCAAACAATAATCAAGATATAAAACTCTGACAATTAAATGCAGATGCAAAAGATCCAACAAATTATTTGGCTTGGATTGTTGGTTGCTCAAGTCATTTTTTTGCTCATAAGGACAAATTAGATTGGTACCTAAAGTTGATTTCAAACCACTACAATCAGCCATATTTGAAATGGGAATTAAAACAGCAAACTTTTGAAACAAAGGACAGAGTGCAAACCAGAAAGCTGCAGGGCTGGGTTAAATAATCAACAAAACTTACTCCATTTGGGTTCAAACAGGGCAACATAGTTAAAAAAGCCAAACTTTATATAATCCACTTTTACTTTTCATTATGCCAAAAAGAATAAAGCCTACAACTTGGTAGATTATAATGCACAGGGAAATTTTAGAATACAGGGGAACTTCTGCAGAAATTTTTTTAAAATTTTTATTACTTTTATTTTTTAAGATGAAATATATAATTGATTTTCTATATAATTGATCCTCATATATAATTGATTTTCTAGTATCATACAAACTCAAACTATTAATTATAATAAATCATTAATAAAAAATGTATTTCCATATATTTTAGACATAGAGATTAGATAATGCATTGGTAATATTAACCTTTCAGAATGTTAAAATGTCAATTATTTGGCTAAATCCTAAGAGCTAGTATGAATGCCAAACTTGTGGACTACAGCTCCAGAAAGAATTCTTGCAATTTTAATACGTAACTTGCTGTGTTTAGTTTTTTCATTTATGCTTGAAATCTAAGTGTTTAAAGTTATATTTAGCTTTGAAAGTATATTAAATTGAAAATTTTCAATATTTGTGAATATATGTAGAAATTAAAAAGCATTGATATTAATTGAACTAACATATTTTTAATTTTTTTATGTGTTATTTAATTAAGCTTTGTGTTTATTAAATAATGTGTAGAAATATTTGTGTTTATTGTAAATTGTAATGCTTAATTACAAACTTGAGTTTTCATAAAAATGTATGTTATTCACATTATTGATTTAGCTCTATTGCATGGTAGTCTCCCTTGATAGATTGCCTTTATATAGATTTTTCTTTGGGGTGGGTGCCATCACACTCTTAAATAAAAACATAAGTTTCTGAGTTTTCCTAAACTTGCATGTTATTGATGTAGATTAATAGCACAGCTGTTAATACCTGTTTGGTATTGTTATATACAGTGTGTTTTTAAAGTGTACTCTTTTGATTAATAAAAAATAAAAGCTTGCAATAATAAAATTTTGAGTTTAAGGATAATTGGGATTTTGAAAAACCAGATATTGCGAGAGGTGATGTAATTTAGATTGAGAAGATAAATGCTACACTAGGCATAAAAATTGGAAATTGCACTAAACCCATGCGGGCTTGTAAGATTTTACAAATTCTTCTTCTAAGGAGATTTATCAAGATAGCAATTGAGCTTTTGCTACCTTATAAATGCTTATTTCATTAATTTAATTTAATTTATATAAAGACAATCTTTTTCATTGAACAATATTAATTAACTAAGCTAAGCAACAGTTAACTAAAGACCACATGGGCTAATATATAAGTTAGGACACGACTTACCTCCAATATCACAACGCCTTCCTATCTCCCAGAGTACTAAACCAAAAGCATATATGTCAGCTCTTTTAAAAGAATCAAAATGGTTTGTATTTATTGTTTCATCTAAGACTTCAGGAGCTAAGTAGCGTTTTGTTCCAACTCTTGGATTGGGTGGAATGTCAACAGAATTAGAAACTGAGTCAAACCTCACTGCTAAACCCAAATCAGCTATAGCACATGATCCTTTATTCTTGACAAGGATATTTTTACTTTTCAAGTCTCGGTGGGCAATAGCAGGTTTGCCTATATGAGAAATATTATGCAAAATAAAAATTCTATTAAAAAGTATAAGTTGTCTATATGTCAAAAAAATGCAAAAGTTTCTAGATAGATAATTATTATTTCTTAAAAATTACGAATGAAAGAATAGAAATATCATAAAACATTTTGCTCTATATTACAATTAAAATACACTAAAAATAAAAAACAATGAATTTTCATTTGCACAACTCTGATGGTGTTGCAAAGAGAATTTTTTATGTCTGACTGCTTGATTGATTTTAAAGGGTTTGACAAAAGTTTGTTGAACATTTTCCATATGTGATTTAGTAGAATGTGAACAGCGATTACCTCTTGATCTTTTCTATGCACTTTACATTTCGAGAAAAGTTTTGTGCTACATTTTAATGTTCTTAACTTGGAGTAAATTTTTTCATAAAATGTTTGAAACATTCCTTAGAATGTTCTTATGAATTCATGCTCTGTGTACCAGAGAACAATTTGTGGATTTTCTTGCGATTATATCATTTTTCTGTTTGTCAGCTCATAAAAAGCAAGAGTGCATAGACATGAGAACGAAAAATTATTGCCCAACTTTAGGCATTCAGCAGGCAAATATTGCTCTTATAGCCCTAAAACGTTTTTTAATCAACTGTTTAAATTAAGTACATTTGATTCAGATACCTTTTATAATTAAATGAAAGATACTGTTGCTGAAAATGGTTTTCATTGTTGTGAAGCACAACAGTATCTATTTAATAAAATGAAAAATTCAACAAGAATGCATAAATTGCTGGTAATTTATTTCATGTGATAGTTTATATTTAATATCAGTTGTGATAATAACCTAATTTAAAATATTAGTTTCATATTATGGTCTAAAAATTACATTTAATTCTTAAAACATTCACTAGACACCCAATTAAATATTTAAATTGGGAAATTAATACTTCAAAATTATCATACACAGATCAAGGTACATGCTACATAAATTATAAAGTTCTGTTTTGAAAAAAAGACACAAAAATTTTGCGTTTAGATAAAATGTAATATATCTCTTTAAACATTAACTTTAGCAATTTGAAAAATAAACAAGGATGAAATGTAAATTTTATTTATTTTTTTCAACTCAACAAAACCAAATAAACATCCATGTCTAAGATAAGAATTGAACCCATGAGCTATAGAAACTAAAGCCAAATCACTGTCAAATTACTACATGAAATGTAATTCCATATGAAATATAATCTAAGAATTTTTAGCTTAATAAATTATTGGTACAAATCACTGTCAATTTAGTGCATGAAATGTAATTTCATAAAAAATATAATCTATAAGAATTTTTAGCTTCATAAATTATTGGTACAATAATTAATTTAATAATTATTAATTTTCATCGATATTAATTTAACTTATTAAAATCTTTGCTTTAGGATGTTTGTGCCAGAACTTGTTCACAGTATATTTAAATTTTTATTATAAAAAAATTGGTTACTTGTTTTCCAATTTATTTCAGCATCAGTCTCAAGTAAACATTTAACATTATTTAAGAAACAAACTGTAGCAATAACACACAATTTAAAGTTTATTGGATACTCTATTTCACATAAATGATACATACTTTGTCCTACAAACTAGAAATAACTGTAATTTAGCAATAACTGCATTCATAATATTGTGTGTCAGATCAGTGAAGCGCTTTGTTATTAAAAACAAAATTCATACCATTTACATACAGATTTCTTGTATTTTAGAAAAACTTATTAGGAAACAGGAAATTTTTTAAAATTTTTGCACAAAGAGAAATAATTACATTATTGTTATAACCTTAGGAACAACAATGGAAAATTAATCAATGCATTTTAGAAACTGAAAAAGGTCATAATACAAACCTTGAGTTCCAAGTATTTCCATATGCAAGTGAGCCAAACCATTTGCAATAGAGTATGCCATTTTACACATGCCAGCTGTATCCACTGTAGCCTTATTGAGATAATCAAAGAGAGACCCGTTTTCGTGATAATCAGTAATTAGCCATAGCTGTGTCCAAGTGCCATTATCTAAAAAATAACAAGTCAAGAAATTTAAAAATCATGCATCTTATTAAGTAATTATATTTTTACAATTTTGAAATTTTTATACCAATTATGTTTATAAATGTATATAAAAAAAGAATGTTAAATAGTATAAAGAATTTATTTCTTCAAGTGCTAAGCATTTTCTTTTGGTTCATTAAGCTTTTACAATGGCTTAAGTATGAAATTCTTATGTAATTAATTATTTTCTATTACATAATGAAATCATTTTTGCATAAATTACATTAGTGCTAATACAGAGAAAATGTTATACTTAAAAGAGTTCACATTTCAGAATCCTTTTTGTTAGTATTCCAGAAATGAAAAAATAGGTTTATCTAAAAACTTGAGTAATTTTTTTTAATGAAATCAGAATTTTCATAATATAAATCCTAAAATAGTCATTTAAAATTTTTGAAAGTGACAAAACAATTTGCTGTCTGAGAATCAGCATGTTTTCTAAAACTATAATTTCGTGATTTCCTCTGAAATCTAATACAAAGAAATTAAAGAAAAGAATAAATTTAATAACTGTACCAAAACTATATATTAACATAATTGTGACAAATGGTTAGTTTGGTGTCTTTTAAAACTATATATAAATTTCAATGCTTCACAGTTAAAACTAACATTCATTACTAATAATGTTACTTTGCTATAATAACATAAAATACATTAAGTATATAACTTTATAGAAATATGTTCACTTTATCTCTAGGATGTAACTGATTTCCTTGAAAGAAATCACATTATAATCATTTGTTAGAAGTTGTTTATGGTATTTAATAAATAGTAATGACTTTTATTAGCATAAATGCAATTATTTGTTATACTCATAATTTTATGCAATGTTATTAGTTTTACTTATATTTTGAACAATTATTTTACTAATTTATTATCTAATATTCATAAAAACAAAATACAAGTAGTCAATTAAATAATTGAAATAGTCATATTCAATAACTGTATAATTATAATCAAAGTATCACTATACAGCAACACAGAGAAAGAATTCCAAAGTATCTCTTCAAGAAAACAATATTCTTAAGAATGGATAATTATTGTACATTCACTGTAGAAAATATAAAGACAGTGCATCCTTAAGAAGAAATAGTCAAATTCCTATGAAACTTTCTAGGTATACATGTCTTATAACATTATAAAAATGATTATGAGATCAAAGAATTTTGCAAATATTCAAGACATAAGAGTGTGAAAGTAAAACATCTACTCTTAATAAAGTGGATTTAAAGACTGATTTTTATTACAATATTTTGTTTGATTTGGAGAGATAACTAAATCTTGATGCTATTCAAAGGGATTTGAAGATTTAATGAAATTCAAACTTTGTTGTTAACTACAGGCTATATAATTGAATAACAAAAAGGAGGCGTATTACTCTTTATCTTGCAATTCTTCCTAAGCTGTAAGAAGATACAGTAGATGTGTAAATGAGCAAAGTAACATATTGATTTAGAGGATCTAGGTAGGTTAATAGAAGAGAATAACATTTAACCTATAGACAAACTTAATCAACCTCTACAGTGACTATAATGCTATACAGTCTCAGGAACAATCTTTAAATGGAAACAATGTTTTGTGTTGGAACAATTTCTAGCTGAAGGCGTGGTTTCTACTCCCAATACCCATTATGAACGTTGCCTGTGAATGAATAATACTGTTACTTTGTTTACAAGTTTGTCAGGAGTAATGAATTCAGGTAATCAATGAATGGAAACTATATTCTCTTCAGTGGCGAATCTCTATTCCCTTTTGTAGCCCATCATATTCATATTTGAGTTTGGTGGCCTATTGGTCACAGTGGCTAAAATAGAGTTTATTTAGTAGACATGGATGATGCAGGTGTGTTGGGGGGGGGGAGAGAAATCATTTGACAGTGTATGTCCACTATATGTGAAACAAGGATCTTTAATGGCTAAACAACATATTTACATACTGTTGCAGATTACATTACATTACATTACATTAGGTAGCTAAATAGAAGGGAATCCAAAGAAAGCAACTTGTCATAAAATAATGCTCCGCCACATGCAACAAGAGAATTTAAAGATCACCTGAAACAATCTTTTAACCATTATATTTTCAGTATATTTACCACCAACTAAACACACAAGAGTGAGAGCAACTGAAATGATTAATTTAGCACCCTTTACTACTTTTTGGCTGCAATAAGCACAACCAACTCAACTCAAGATAATATATAAATTATGTATACCTCTTATTAGACCAGGTAGTTTCTTATGTCCACTTCATTTACGATCCAATATCACAACAATAAACATTTTTTCCAAAGTAAAATATTTAATGTTTTTATTTTGTAATAATGCTTTTATTTTGTAATCAAACAAACCAAATTTCAAAATATTCCAACCCTTCCTTTATGGTACACTATCTTTTTACAGTAAGTGTTAATAAGACTACAAAAAAACAATGTAAAGTAAGACAGTTGTTTTTAGCATATCACTCAAACCAAAATAAAACTTGTATAAATTTTACTTTTCATTAAAATGTTTTTTTTTTGTATAAAAATCATGATGAAATATAAATTAGTATTTCTTAAATTTTTTGCAGAAAAACTAATTTTGATAGTAAAATAATTTTCTGCAAGAAAAATTAAACTCAAATTAATTTGTTTTAATGCAATAACTAAATAATTTAAGGGTAAAATTTAAAGTTCATAATTATTTAAACCAATCGTTTTTTTTTACCTCTTTACTTTTAAATTAACTTTATTTACAGTTACAGTCTAATAAGTAAATTCAATAGCTAATTCATTCTGAGAATAGCAATTTCTCATGCATAAAAGTGAAATTTATAACAATATTTCTCAATTATTTTCATGTTTATAAAATTTATCTAGTCAGCAAAAATATACCATGAAAAATTTATATTTTTTGTTTAATAATTATAAAACGAATATTTTATATTATTGATTTACATCATATACAAAAATTAATAAATAGGTAGTGATTATATAAATCGCGAAGTTTTTTAAGTTAAGCAATATTTTCACATTGATAAACTTTAGCTAAAAATTATTTTTAATTCCTGAAATTCAATTCAAAATTAATCAAAGAAACTTTATGTAAATGTTATTAGCACATAAAACAAGTGAAAATAGATGTAAAAGTAATAGAAAAATTAATAAAAATTACAAAAAATAGAAAATATCAAAGAAAAATTAAAGAAAAATATTGCAAATAAGCAGTAGAATCTTGTATTTATAAATAAATTATAGAGTTTAAAATTAATAAGCAAGAAATTGAAGCAAAGCATAAGAAAATGATACCTTGCTTCTACAATTGAAATATACCTTTATTATCAGCAGCAATGAATCCTAAAATGTTACTATGTCGAAGCATCACAGTTTGGTAGATTTCAACTTCACGAAACCAAGATCGTTCATCCCTTGAAGAAAATATTTTGACTGCTACAGGTTGCCCTCGCCAACGTCCTCTCCATACTTCTCCAAATCGTCCTTTTCCTATAATTTCAACTAACTGTATCTGCCTAGCTATACTTCTTTGAACAAGAAGAGGAAGTCCTAGACAGTAAAAAAAGTAGTGATTGTTATCATTTCATTGTTTCAAATGTATAAATTTTCAACTTACAATATAAAGATTCCTTATTCAAATTAAATAATACTTTTACTTTTAAAAGTATTATCTTACATTATTAAATTTAATTTGAATAAGAAATCTTTACAATTTGATTTCAGAGAAACATGATATGCTATTAGAAAGATGCTTTATATAATTAAAAATGAATTCAATACAATAATATTTTAGCATATACTTTTATTTTACCAAAAGAAGGTCCCTAAACATTTGGAAATTAAAATATCAAAAATGTCAATTTAAAAATTATAACCACAGAGAAATCCTTATTTACATAGTAATTAGATAAGAATTATTAGTATTAATTAAGAATTATTATAAGTAATCATAATGTATTTGTATTTTTAATTCTTGAATAACAACTAAGCATTTGACAAGGACAAGGAGAATACTGGTTTGGGACAGCACAGTAAAAATAAATAAGAGTTATTGTATACTTTTGAATATTGATAAATTTCATTGAGAAACGCAAATTTTAAATTCTAAATTTCACTTTTGACTTATTTTTGTTTTTCTTGGAAACAAATGAAAATGCCTTTAATAAAACAAAGAAGAAACAATATATTAAATATCATTTACACTGTTTACTTCACTCCTTTCATACCATTGTCCTCACACCTATAATCATGCAAGAGAAGTTTAATTATCCCTCAATTCAACGAACAATTTGTTATTATTAGACTAGCAAATGGGAATTGTATAACACAAAAACAACAATGGGGCAAACCAAATGACAGAAGTTGAAATTTATTAAAGGTTATATTATTTAGATAAAGATAAGAATAATTTTTAATAACAAAAATAAATTCATTGTTTTGTATACCTACCTCAGAAAAGTTTTGAAATTTTAACTTAACAATGAACTTATACAAAAATATATATATCTTACAAAAATAAAAAATCTAAATAAAAACTTAAAAAAAAAACATTATTAAATTTAATTCATAGTTTTTGAAATATTAATACATATAGCTTAAAACAGTACAGTGAAAAGTTTTCCTTATTTTAATGTACAAAAAAAGAATATGTTGAAATTGTTGCTGCTGATTTAAACTTAGAATTTCAGCTTAAAACAGCTATCAAAAGATATGACTGCTTAAATATATACTATTTAAGCAATCATATCTTTCACACATTGTCAATAAAAAAAAAACCACCAGTAAAAGTTTTGAAAGCAAAATTTACATATTAAAGTTTAGTCTAACATTTATAGCTAAACTCAAAAATAATAGTAATTTTCTTAAAATGGTAGTGGTAGAAAACATTTCACAATATAGTGAAGATCAGAAAATCAATCAATCTGTTCATAATGGCAGATTATAAACAGTTATAAATAAAAGATAAAAACACAGAATACAACAAATAAAAAGATAAAAACGCAGAATACAACAAATAAAAAGATAAAAACGCAGAATACAACAAATAAAAACAGTGTAATAGAGTGAATGCATTATGACTCTTGCCTCCCAGTAGAGCTTTGCAAGAAACGTCTTGTGCAGAGCAGAACAGTGAAGATGTGTGGAGTCCCTACCATATTAGAGAAGGAACAACTTTGAATCTATAAAAGTTGATTTCGGACGCAGGCGCGCACACACACGTCCATTGGCAAGTAGGAATTCAATGACCACTATGCCTTGGGCTGTTACACAAATTCGGGATAGCTTTCTTCCAGGACTTACGAGAAATATCATAATAGATCTTTTAATAAGATTTTTAATAGTATGGAAAGGATTAGGACGAGAAATGTTCTGCATGATTAAAGCACATTTTTTAACAAGTAAATCAGCTTTTTCACTACCTAGTACTCCAGGTAATAGTGTAATATCTTTTACAGTGATAAAAAAGCTTTACTATCAAAAATTTTATTCAGGGTAATTTCTTAAGTGTACAATATAATTAATGCAGATAATTATGCTTTTTAGTTAAAAACACACTATTTGTATTAAACAGTAATAAGCAAGACAAGTTTCATGGGTAAGGAGGCAAAAAATACAACATTGTAACATTATTGAAGGACATTGAAGAAGTAATTATTAGAGGCATATTTTTAGAGTAATAATATATTTTCTCTGAAAAAAAAAAGTGGAATGAGTTTCTTATTTATGTGTAATCAACCATATTTTGATGCTATCGGTGAAAATTTTCCCCTTGATAAAATATAAGAAAATAGCTCTCAACTATATCAAACAACATCTGATGATGAAAATCTTAATGGTCAGAAATTGGAAGAAAAGAAATTATAACTTCAAGTAATTCTTTTTATTAAATACATAAAGCATTTCATTAAAAATTATTAGTTTGATAATAAAAATAGAAATAATTACACATTTTTGCACAACTATTATTATAATTTTGCACCATTGTTATCCCTTTCAAAACAAGTGGTTTGTAAAGGCATTTCCTAAAAATGCTTTCCATGAAAGGTGAAATATATATGACACTCCTGGCTGGTTGGGTTTTATGGCACAAGGCAGAAGAATGGACATGTTGGACCAAGAGTATGATTTTTTTCTTCTGTTCAACATTTTCTTCCGTATACCTTATAAAAAACATTTTAGATAAATCTAAACAATCCTGAAGTTTGGGTTTGTTAATCATCAATTGTCAATTTTCGCATATGGGGGGCTAATTAGATTGGCACCTACTGTTTAATGTAAAAGCTCTGGTTATGATATTGGTGCTCCTAATAATTTGTATTTAAATAATTAGAGGAATTTTAACATTAATTTATGCTCATTATGTTAATTTGTAATAACTTCTTACTTTAAAATTTACATATTAAGTCAGAATACAATTTACAACAAAAAGAGCATCAATAATTTTATTCACAGTATATTGTAACAAAATTAGTAAAGTTTAACATTTTTTATTTCTCCTAAATTTGAAGTGCATTAGTGCAGTAAAATAAACAATGTTAAAATATTTACGAAAATAAATTTTTGTACTTTAACATATTATTTACCAGATCCAGAACCAGAAGTAGTCATATCAATCATATCCTTGATTGAATGATCTGGAGGCAACATTGGTTCACAACTTTCAAGAGAATTTTCACAATCAACTTGATATCTACGATGTTTTTGTCGAAGTTGCCAGATTCCCCAACTAAGCAATGCAAATATGCATATGGCACAAATAGGTGCAGCAGTGATAATAATCACATCCAAGGTGTTCATTCGATGATCTCTATCCAACATTCCACTTTCTGAAAATGTTAATTTCAAATACATTGCATTTATCATTTTTAATGCAAATTTTATAAAATATATAATCAAAATTATAAGAACAATAAACTTTTTTACACAACACAATGATGAAAACAGTTTTAAAACCATTTAACTCAAATTTTATAGCTTAATTTGTCCCTTTAATACGATAAAAATATTTTTAAGATTAGCATTTCCATTTACACATTTATTCAGTTACTACTAAATTAGTTACTAGAAAGAAATGCCTCTGAAATCAATGAATTATAAATTAAATGATGTGTATAAACTCTATGAAATAATATTAAGTCAATGAATTTAATCCTTTGAAAATTGGATGAATTTTTTTTTTAGGTTTGATGAAGTTTTAGATTAAAAACAGACTGCACTAACCATTAAATGAAAAATGAATTTCTCCCTCATTAAATTTTTTTGTAAGTCATTCAGATGGATTCTAATTAAATTAATACTGTTAAGTCAGGTTTGGAAAAAAATCTTTCAGAGTCCTGATTGGTTGCACTTTTCTTTAAAAAAAATATTGATTATATACATCAGAAAATTGTTTGAATGACTTTCCAATGCTTAATCGAATTACAATACCATTTGCATGTTATAATGTCTTGTTAAAATGTCTGTGGTTCAAATCATCAGAGAAATCAAAACAATTGCTTCATTGACTTACATGAATTTCATTAAATGATCAATTTACATAATATTTTATGATTTCTTAAATGGTGAATTCTAGATGGAACACTAAATTATTGGCTCCATTTATTTTACCCAGAATTCAGCTTTCTTTATTTGTTCCCAAGACTGTTCAGATATCCCTCAATCGAACAAAGCAATTAAATTTTCCAACTATTGTCTGTTGACTCATTAACTGCTAAAGAAAAGGATTATGATGTTTGCAATCTTTATTTGCAGCCATTACAACTTGTGATTTTAACTTTGATAAAATTTTGAATTTATGCTTACTTTATTGATATATTTCAACTAAGTGTTCTAGAGGAGAAAATTGTTCATTATTACAAATCTATAGATAAAACAAAAGGAAAGGGTAATTAATCTTTCTGTAATTTCTTCTACAGTGATAATCAAGTAGTGCCAATAGCATTTTAGTGAGACCTAAGCAAGGATACAAGCTAAACGTTTTATGGGGCACATAGATGGATTCAGACATGTGTAGAGAAAATTCCCTTACTTCTCTAAAATTAAGCAAATTAAATAGATTTTTTTCGTTTCATCATGCTATCTTATAATATTACAAAGAATTAGACTAACATTTGTACCTTCTAATTAAGGCTTTTACAAATTATTTCATATAAAAATAATTTATAAAAATTTTGCCCTAGAATTCACTTTTATGCAAATTAAAAATTTAAATACTTATGAAAATTTACCTTAACAACTATTAGTAGCATGAAACAATAAAAGTACATAAATAAATGTAATAATCTCTAAGATGAATCAAGGAAAAGGAAAGAGTTCCCACAGTTGATAATGATGAAGTGTACATAACAACATTTTCCCAACACCTGACACTAGGTTTTATACTTTTCAGCACTACAAGGGACAGAAAGAATGGCATTATTATACAGTGAAACAACTAGTGAGCATGGCATTGTTAATTCAAATGTGAGCGAATCTTTGTAATTTAGAAGCATGAACCAAGCAAGATTCCCATATTTAGCCAGCCACTACAATAGGTATTATTTCACATTGAGGACATTACAACAATATATATTAAATGCCTCAGGCAGCATTAATAAAAATTGATCTTTAATTGGGTCAGGTTTCATAGTCACTACCTTCTGATAATGATTCCTAACCAAACAGGTCATCACTGCTGTTTTGAGCATAATATTTCTTTTGACCAAATTAAAAATAGTAACACAGTTAAAGCCTGATTATAACTAAATTGTTACAGAGAAGTTTTATCGTAATTGGAAAAATATCCCAATATTTATCAGAACCTTTTAGTGAAATACTTAATAAAATGTGTGTAGAAAGCAAAAGTTTCCAAACTCCTTTAAAATTTTGGAATGCCTATCAGTAAGTTGTTATTAAAAAGACAATAAAATATAAATGAAAATTTAAGAGCATTTCCAATTCCATTACTAGAATGTTTAATTTGAAATTAAAAACAATACCTAAAAAATGACTTGGCAGAATATAACAGAAATAAAATAAGTATAGTTTTTCTGAACACAAGATTTATTAAAAATAAGGACAGTAGATAATGAAATTAATTTTAAAATTCTGAAATACATCGACTTAGTGGTGTCCCAAATAAACATATAAAGTTATATTAATGTTTGTGGTTATTTTTAATTTATAGAAAAAGAAAACATTGATACTTTTATATTTATTTTGCCTTAAGTGCCAGTGTTTCGTTAATAATTGTATTTCATGCAAACCATAGAAAAGGAACACTTGAATTGTTTCTATTGTCTAAGCAATTTTGATAATAAATAACATATTTCTCATGCAAAAAAACTATTAACTAAAATTCTGATTAAGTACAAGCTGCCTGCACAATAAATGTCTAATATTCAATACAATTTCTATTACATAACAAACTAAAATTATTTGCATCATATACATTTTGTAGTTAAATGTCCCAATCAATTAAAGATCTTATGTTTAATGTTTCAATTTAATGCTGTGAAATATCCATGAAAGGATACAGTAATGTATTTCCTAAAAGAAATTAAATAATGAAACAATATCAAGTTATTTGACAAACACAAAAATAAGAACTTACAAAAGTATTAAAATCAATATAAATAATAACATTTTTAATTTAGTAATAAAAAGTTTATTATTCATTTACAACTCCTAATCTAGTAATGAGCATCACAGGTATTAATTATAGTATTATCATACTTCAGTTTGAATAAAATTCACTTTTCAGTAAAATGAAAAATGCATTAAAGTATGACTCTTTTATCAAGAAAATAAATCACTAACAACTGAAAGAAATTAAATTGCCATTAAATGGATTTGTATAGTATAAATCAAGTACATCAAAATTTCAACATTTTAAATACACAACATTAGCAAAAACTATTTATCATGAGAGAAAATGTTATAGGCACATTATTTTACTTATTGTAAAATACATCTGAAAGTTAGGAAAAGTTTAAACTAAAACCATTGGCTTATATTCGCTCATCCTATGTTTCGATGATATCTTTTTCCTAAAATCTCGATTCCCAGATTTTATGAAAAAGATGTATAGCATGGAAAAACATAAGATGTAATTGAATAACTTAATTAACTATCCTAAAATAGCAGAAATGAGAAATTATGCGACACATTTCATTAAACAATATAAAAGTATTGTTGATGATATAATATAGAAATATTGTTTAAAAACTTAATATTAATTTTTCTTGTATAAAAATGTTATGGACAAGAAAAAATAACTTTCATTACCAACAGGAGAAGTTGGAGGAGCTAAAGTTGGAGACAAATCTCGATTGCAATAATCATAATTCTGGCAACATTTTATTACAAACAATGCTTTTGACTTAATACTTTCTGAATGTTGACAAATCATAGGATGTTCTGGAGGTTGCAATTCCTTTTTTGGAAAGCACCTGTAATATTTCCAAACAACTTTAATTTTCTCATGTTTGAAGTAACATGCATGAGAAAAATTCATAAGCGAAATTCAAATTCTGAAATGATAATATCAAAAATATATAATTTTCCTTTAAAACATGCATACATTGAATAATAAAACAGAAAAATAATTGTCATTTTTTAAAAAAATTCCTATTAATTGAGAATATTAACTACATCAACCAACATAAAATTGAGATAAGTTTTTATAAATTCAAATAAACTAAATATTCTGAAGTTAACAAACATAGAAGCTTACAAGTGATAAAAATAAAATCAACATAAAATCGTAATTTATCTGTCACATTGCTTACTTCTTCTTTGAGAGCAAATTTAGAAAAGTTACACAGCAATAAAAATAAAGAATCCAGCTTTAAATAATTTGCAGACATCACATTACAGACAGAAAATTTCTAATTACATTCACCAATTATGTTCACTTTTTGCAGTTTATTTTTAAATTCAGGCAAATTTAAAAATACAAAGCAGTGTATGAAGGACAATTTCCTTATATTTAAATCATTAAGTTAAAAAAATCCAAAATATTAATATAGTACTAACAAGAAACAAGCTTTGAAATTTTGGCAGATTGTCATTAATAAATAATAGAATCAATATATAAATAGAATCAGTTTAGAAAAAAGAAACTTAACTGAATATAGAATATTTAGGTATCTTTGAAACTGAATATTCAGTTGAAATACTAGCTTCTTAATATACTGAATTAAGTATGAAGAATATGGTTAAATATTGTAGAAAAAATGTGGCAAATAAAACTTCAAATGTTTTAAAATATAACATTTAAACAGCAACTGAATATAAAAAAAATATTACCAAAAAAATCAGTCAAAATCAGGAATCTTTAAAGAAACTGCTTTGAAAACTAAAAAAACTATCTAAACTAATCAAAAATAAATATTACTCCAATCTAGTAACTTAAAGAAAATATTTCTTTGTTTCTAAAAGTTATGAAATGAATCCTATTTGTTTTCTATACTTTAAAGTTTCAAAACATTTTTGAAAAGAAATGCAATATAATTCAACCAGAAAATACTGAATCATGATTCCAAAGAATTCACATACATGGATTGAAATCCTGTAAGCATATTTAAACAATAAAAAATGAATCTATACAAATAATAAGATCTGTATCAATTCTCACAATATACAATAGAAGCACATTTTTACGAACACATAATTTATGAATTTAACACATTTTGCGAATTTGTCCCATAGATGAAATGATGATTTTAATTTCCACACATAAAATTTTTGAAAATCTCGTATTTGCAAACTAATTTTTGTGTTTGTGGATAGCTAATTGAATGATGATGTACAAAACCTGAATTTTTTAAACAATTCATGTAAAATTTCTCCCATGTAATCTAATTTACATCCTATAACCTATACAATCAGAGATAATCATTAGCTTCAAGAGAAAATATTATAAAGGACTTTTGTAAGGAGTGATAATGGCTTGAAAATACTTTATGAAAATTGAAATTCTAGGCACAATACATTCTTCAATCAGTGCTTGAAATGATATTGCACAGAAAAAGGCACCCAAGTCATTTTGACATGTAATCACAAACTTTTTCAAGAAAATTTGAAAAAAATTATCGATTTTTCCAGATAATGCATAGGTATGCAAGTTTATTTTTTACAGTTTTAAGAAAAATACAACATGTTGGTGCTATTTATCATAAGAAAGTGTAATTATAATCTGGTCCATCTATTTTTACTAAAATGGACTTCAGCTGGACGTTTGAAATAAAATAACACGAGATACGAAATCCTTGTGTGACTTGAATATTTTTAAATTTGTCAGTAACTTCTGCTTATATCATATACTGCCACATGAATTAAGAGGTTTAAGAAATCAGCCACCATAGCTAAAGAAAACTAAGAACATTTATCTGATGATTTGAGCAAAGATGAGTCAATTATCCGTGAACTTCTACAAACCTGTGGATTCCCAAAATTTAATTTTGAGACTTTTTTGAATATGAAATTAGATATAATTTGCATAAGAGAAATATTGGATGACTAAATGGTTAAGAATATAATGAACAAGAAGAAGAATTTTTAGGTATCAAACAAGAAAATGATGTCCTGCGACTATCTGCAAAACAAGCAGATGAATAGTAAACAAGATTAAGGTAATTTGTTGAGAAAAACAAACTACATTGAAAAAAATGGAAAAATGTAGTTTTGAAACAGAAGAAAGATTACTTCGCCTAATTTTTCATCAATAAAATAAAAATTTTAAATAAAATTCAACAATAAAAGAATTGCTTTTAAATATGAATTTTATTTTGGATATGATTCATATATAGTGCATGCTAAATAAATGTATTTATAAAAAGAAATCACTTTGGTAAAAAAAAAAAAAAAAAAAAAAAAAAGGATAAGTTTTATGAGCTATTTTATTGCCCTTACGAGATTGAACAAATGATTATTTACTGTAAAATGTTTGAAAAATGTAAAAGCATAAATTTTATTATTTTTTAAACAGTTAACCTAAAAATAACTTGAGATAAATGTATATATATTAAGAAGTATTTTATTCAATCAAACAAACTTACACATTCATTTTCTTTAGATTATAAAACCAAATATTTCCAGAAAAATAAATACTTTTAATTTAAACACCATGTAAATTTAAAATAGATGTAAATTAGGAAAACTAAAATAGGATTCTCAATGTACATAGATTTTAATAACACACATTTGGCATACGAATTTCGAAAACTAAGATCGTTGTTAGAAAAAGAGTTAAGGCAAATTATAAAATAATGAACATACATTTGTTTCAAACAATATAAATTGAAAAGCAGGTAAAAATTAATTTTATACAAATTTATCTCTTCATCACACAATAAAAATAAAACATTTTATAAAAAAGATGCAATCTTCAGTACTTTAAATTTTAAAAATGCATACAAGAGATTTAAATTAACTTACTATTTAAATAAATACATTTTAAAACTAGTAGACTATTACAGAATTCAACTAACAAACAGAAAGTTTTAAATTATTTCCTTATAATGTATATATATATATATAATGTATAACTGTTTTAGTCTCTCATTAATTAAAAATTATTTTTATTATTTAGATCTTATTATTTGTTTAAGTGCATGGTTTCAATTTCTAACCTATAAACTTTAGCGAAAAAGTAATAAAACTGAAATATAAAATGAGCTTAAAATGTCATAAAAATATATAGTTACAAAATTTTTAAGATTCATTTAGATAATGACATTGTTCAAATATTTATTACCTATATGAGTGTGTAATAATTCCATTATCACCTAAAGAAGTTGATGTAAAACAAAGTCCATCAGTGTCACAACTATGATTAGTAGCTTCACCACATATGTCACAATGGCATTTTAAAGCTAAAACATATAAACAGATTTATTATCAGACAAGATAAACAAATATAAATAATAATTTTTAAACTATATTGTGTGTCCAGTGGCTGTGGTTTTAATCTAAACAGCCTTTAGAGTAACAATTTAATTATTCAAAGTAAAGTTATACACAATATCAAATAGAAACACTAATTTAAAAGGATGATTAAAACACATCCAAAGAATTCAAAATCAAATGCCTAACTAACTGCCCTTCCTTTTCCCTGCTTATAACGATGTCGAAAAAGAAGACAGAGTGAAGTGTGACAGGCTCCCCCTCAGCCTGCAAAGTCATTTTGATGAGTAGCCAGGTGAAAAGTTTGAAGATTGTTCACTTTTTGGCAAGTTGTTTATTAGAAGAGTCTTAGGAAGTCTACCCCTTCTTTTAATAGGACTAGTTGGCACATTTGAGGTTTTGTGGGCTTCTAGGCATGGGCGTAGAGCAGATGTGTGATAGGATCCAAGAGAAATATTGGATTCATCCAAGCTGGCAATTTTGTAGCTTGTTGGGGAACATTGTGCAAGTATAATATACGGTCCATCTCGACGAGGTGCAAATTTGGCTGTTACCTTTTTGGCCTTGTTGCTGTGAGGGAGTAAGGTTGCCCATGCTTGATCTCCATATTTCTTTCTTTGATGTTGTTTTTATTCAACAATATCTTTGACCTCTCTCAAAATATTTGCAAATTTTCTCAAGCATAGAGTTATTTCTGCTACAAAGTTGTCATTGTGTGGAAGAGCTCCATTCGTGGTAATGGATCTGGATCAGATTTGGCGACTGCATTGAGCTTGCAGTAGTCGATGCAAAGTCGAAATTCACTATTTGGTTCAGGTATGAGCACTACTGGTGATGCGTATGCTGAATCACATTCTTCTATTATCCCTGAGGCTTTCCAATTTCCTTTTTAAAGATCTTTCCTGGCTGGAGAGAGTTGATGGGAAGATGAAGCAATTGAAACTGAATCCCCAGTATCAATTTGATGTTTGATATAAGTTGTTGCTTCTTCCTCTTGTTGAAAGATATTTTCATACTCATTCAACAAAGCATTAAGTTGTCTCCTCTGATTTAAGTTGAGATTTTCCCTTCAGCTGGCTGAAACAGAGTTGAGCTTTCATCACTGTTAATCCCAATAATATTAGAACATTGTTTAGCAAATTCTGTTTGAAGTATAAAAGAATTTTTTGGAAGAGTAATATTTAAGTCTACAAAGGAATTGTCTTCTGACAAGTGTACATCACATGTTGAAAACTTGTAAAGGGCTACCTGTGTGTCCACTCATCTGTTATGCTTATTTATACCTACAAAGGGATGAAATCCAATTTACGCTGTGTTTGCAATTTACATTCGTATAAATACGAATACTAAGAACAAAACGTTACTCATTTGTTTCTAGGATTTTAAACATAAAAGTGTGATTGAGAGTGAATTGATGTCAGTGTTTGCAGTGCCGGAAAAGTAAGTATCTATATGTTATACATATTTTTATTACATATTGTGATTTATCAATAATATTATATTTGTTTTACTTTTTGAGTGTAGTAGGTAGTTATGCAGTAAGAATTAAATACTAGAGATTATTCAAAACTTCTATAAAAGAACAAAAAGCCAAGGAATATAAAACTTTAGGTACTTTTTTGCTTAAAAATATTTATTTATGTGATGATGGCGATTCATTAAAAGAGCAGTGTTTCTGCAGGCATTTTGTTTTTCTTATTGCAATAATTCTATTTTGTTGTCTTATAATACCCATATTCTGGTAAAATCACATCAAAACACACAATGGGACTGTCCCCTAGCGGTTACAAGACAGCCTTAATTTAATAAAAACAAAGGTGTAATTTTGGCTTTTCTTAATAAATTCAAATTAATGAAGCAAAATATTAGTCAGCATGAATTTTCCCGATTTTTGCACTTGTCACAGATAGAATGTCTTGATTAGGATATTCAGACTTATGCTCAACATTTAAATACCCTGTATGATAACTTCAAAAATAGATTTGAAGATGGAAATACTACCATGGATCATAACCCCATTTGATGAAACGGAAGAGTCAAATGTGATATTACAAGAGGAGCTACTTGAGCTCAGCACCAACAGGAACTGAAGGTGAAATTGAAAAAAGGCTATCAAACACTTTGGCTGTAGGCAGAAATCCACGAAAAATATACTGGGCTGTGGGAAATTGGGAAAATTTTTTTGACAGCATTTCCCTCATATCTTGTCAAAATGAAGTTTTAGTGCTGTTACCAACCAGTTAACAAAAAAGGAGCAGATTGAACATCACAGAATGGAGAGATTTGAGATTATTTCTTACAGAACTGAAGCTAAATATTGATAATTTGCTCTCTTTGTCAATTTATCAAGTACATACGTCTCATTAAAAGTATGACTATTTTTTATTGTTTTGCTTATATATATATATATATACATACATATATATACATATATATATACATATATATATATATACATACATATATATACATATATATATACATATATATATACATATATATACATATATATATATATACATATATATACATATATATATACTTATATATATACATATATATATACATATATATACATATACATATATATATACATATATACATATATATATCATATATATATACATATATATATACATATATATATCCATATATATATACATACATACATATATATAGATATATATATACATATATATATATACATATATATATATACATATATATATATACATACATATATATATATATACATATATATATATATACATATATATATACATATATATATACATATAATAATATATACATATACATATACATATACATATCACACATATATATATACATATACATATATATATATATATATATATATATATACATATATATATACATATATATATATACACATATACATATATATAATACATATACAGTATATATATATATATAATATATATATATACATATATATATACATATATATATATATACATATATATATATGTGCATGTGTATATATACATGGAGTGTGCAGTATATGTACATATGTAATATGGCTGCAGTAGTGTGTATGTACATATATGCATGTACATATGTATATGCATGTATGTGGAGTATGCATGTATGTATATGTATACATGTATATATGCATATGTATGTACATGTGCAGTGTATGTATGCATGTGTGCATGTGTATGTGCATATGTATGTGCATGTATGTACATGCATGTGTGTGTGTATGTGTATGCATGTGTATGCAGTGTGTGTATGCATGTGTACATGTATATGTATACACTGTATGTACATGCATGTGTGCCCTGTATGCATGTATCTGCACATGTGTCACATGTATGTATATGTCAGCCATGTGTATGCATGTCAGCTATATGTGCATATATGCATATGTATGCAGTATGTATACAGTACATATGTGCAGCATGCACTGTATATGTGCATGTGCAGTATATATGCATATGTATGTGCATGTCAGTATGTGCATGTGTAATAATATGTGCATGTAGCTACACTGTATGCATGTATGCATGTATGCATGTGTATGTATGCATGTATGCATGTATGTGTATGCATGTATGCATGTATGTA
>CM057817.1:33141567-33151693 GCA_030067965.1 Latrodectus elegans
TGTGCATGCATGTGTGTGTCTTGTGTGTGGCTGTGTGTGTGTGCATGCGGCTGTGTGTGTGTGCGTGTGCATCCCAATATGTGCGTACGTGTGCAGCGTATGTGTGTGCATGCGTGTCATCAATGTGCAATGCAGCCATGTGTGTGTGTGTGTGCTGTCTGTGTGTATGCGTAGTGTGTGTGTAAATGCATGCATGTGTGTGCATGTGTGTGTGCATGTGTGTAATGCGTGTGTGCGTATGTGTGCGTGCGTGTGTGTGTGTGCATGTGTGTGCGTGCGTGTGTGTGAGTGTGTGTGTGTGTGGTTGCAGCCAATGTGCGTGTGTGTCAATGTATCTTGTGTCAATGTGTAATGCGTGCGTATGTGTAATGCATGTGTGTGCATGCATGCGTAATAATGTGTGTGCATGTAGCATGCTGTGCGTAATACTTGTGCATGCATGTATGTGTGCATGCATGTGTATGCATGCGTATGTGCGTGCGTAATAATAATGTGCATGCGTGTGTGTGCGTGCGTGTAATGTGTGCGTGCGTGTGTGTGCGTGCGTGTGTGCGTGCGTGCGCTGTCACGTGGTGCGTGCGTGCGTGTGTGTGCGTACGTGTGTGTGCGTGCGGTGCGTGTGCGTGCGTGCGTGCGTGTGTGTGCGTGCGTGTGTGTGCGTGTGCGTCGTGTGTGTGCGTAGTGTGTCACGTGTGTCATGTGCGGCGTGTGTGCGTGTGCGTGTGTGTGTGCGTGTGTGTGCATGTGCGTAGTGGCGTGCGTATGCGTGGCGTGTAATGCGTGTGTGTGCGTAGTGTGTGTGCGTGTGTGCGTGTGTGTGTGTGTGTGTGTGCGTAATGTGTGTGCGTGTGGCGCATGTGCGTATGTGTGTGTGTGCGTAGTCAATGTGTGCGTGTGTGTGTGCGTAGTGTGTGTGTGCGTGTGTGCGTGTGTGTGTGTGCATGGCGTGGCTGCGTGGCATGTGTGTGTGTGTGCGTGTGTGTGTGTGCGTGTGTGTGCGTGTGTGTGCGTGTGTGTGCGTGTGTGTGTGCGTAATGTGTGCGTGTATGTGTGTGTGTGCATGTGTGTGCATGTGTGTGGCCATGCGCTGTGTGTGTGTGCGTAATGTGCATGTGCGTATCATGCATGCGTAATGTGTGTATGCGTGTGTGTGTGCATGTGTAATAATATGCATGTGTGTATGCAGTATGTATGCGTATGTATGTGTGCGTATGTATAATATATAATATATATGCATATATACATACACATATATAATATAATACATACATGTATATACATAATAATATGCATATATACATGTATGTATACATGCAGTATGTGTATGCATGCATATATGTCGTACATGTAATAATATGCATGTAATATGTACATGCATATGTGCAGTGCAGTATGTATGCATGCAGTATGTGTATGCATGTATGTGTGTATGCATGCATGTGTCATGTGTGTGTGTATGCATATGTGTGTGCATGTGCTGTGCATGTATATGCATGCTGTATGTATGCATGCATGTATGTATGCATGTATGCATGCATGTATGCATGTGTATGTATGCATGCATATGTATGCACACATGCATGCAGTATGCATACATGCATGCATGCATATGTATGCATGCATGTGTGCATGCATGCATGTATGTGCATGCATGCATGTGTATGCATGCATGTAATGCAGTATGTGTGCATGCATGCATGTAATATGTGTATGCATATGTATGCATGCATGCAGCCATGTGTGTATGCAGCTGTGTGCGTATGTATGTATGCATGTATGTATGCTATGTATATGTATGCATGTAATAATATGCATGTGTATATGCATGTTTATGTATGCATGTTTATGTATGCACGTATGTATGCATGCACGTTTGTATGTATGCCTTTGTATGTGCATGCAGTATGTAATGTGTATATCTGCATGTATGTGCATGTGTGTGTGTGCAGCTGTATGTGTGCATGTATAATGTGCAGTATGTATATGTGTACTTGTGTTGTAATGTGTGTATGCATGTGTATCATGTGTGTATATGCAGTATGTGCATGTTTATGTATGTGCATGTATGTGTATGCAGCCATGTGCATGTTGCATATGTATGCATGTATATGCATGTGCTCACATGTATTATGTGTATGCATGTATGCATATGCAGCTATCATGCATATGTGTAATAATATGCATGTAATAATATGCATGCATGTATATGCACGTATGTAATATGTATCGTGCATGTAATATCTTTGTGCATGCTAATAATAATATGCATGCATGTATAATGCATGCATGTAATAATACATGCATATGTAATAATAATATGCATGCATGTGTATATGCATGCATATGTATGTATGCATACGTAATGTAATAATATGTATGTGTATGTATATGTAATGTGTATATGTATGTGTGAATATGTATCATATCTAATAATAATATGCATGCAGTAATATGTATGCATGCATGTATGTAATACATGCATGTGTATGTATGCATGCGTAATAATAATATGCAGTATGTGTAATATGCGTGCAGCATATATAATGGGTGTAATAATAATATGCATGCAGTAATAATATGCATACATATATATACATACATATGTATATATATGTGTATGTATATATATAATGTATATATATATATGTATATATATATAATATATCTATACATATAATATATATACACATATAATAATATATACATACAATAATATGTAATATATATATATGTGTATAATATATAATACATATGTATATATATAATATGTGTGTATATGTATATGTATAACTATATGTAATATGTATAATATGTATATATATGTATATATATATATGTGTGTATGTATATGTGTGTATATATGTGTGTGTATGTATGTGTGTGTGTGTATATGCATGCTGTGTATGCATGTAGTATATGTGTGTGTAGTATGCAGTATGTAATATGCATATATGTATGCACATATAATATATCACATATGTAATATGCATGTATGCTGTATGCACTAATAATAATATGCATATGTATATGTAATATGCATGTATGCAGTATGTATGTATGTGTATGCTTATGTAATATGCAGCAATAATATATGCATGTAATATGCATGTATGTATGTATGTGTAATATATAATACATATGCTATATGCATAACTAATAATATGTAATAATATGCAATAATATATGCATGTAGTAATAATATGCATGTAATATGTATGCATGTATGCAGTATGTAATATGTAGTAATGTGTAATAATACATGTATGCATGTAATAATGTAGTATGTGCATCAATAATATGCATATGTATGTATGCATGCTAATGTATAATAATATGCATGTAATAATAATAATACTTGTATGTAATAATATGCATGTAATATATGCATATGTATGTGCATGTGTATGCATGTGTACATGTATGTATGCATGTATGTATGCATATGCAGTATGTATGCATGCATGTGTATGCATGCATGTGTATGTGTGTAATAAGCTGCTCTCATGTGCATGTGCATGTGTATGTGCATGTGTGTGTGTATGCATGTGTGTGTGTGTGCCATCAGCTGTGTATGTGTGCGTGTGTGTGTGTGTGTGTGTGTGTATGTGCAGTGTGTGTATGTGCATGTGTGTGTGTGTGCATGTGTGTGTATGTGCAGTATGTGTGCATATGTGTATGCTGTGCCATGTATGCATGTATATGTATGTAGCCTGTATGTATGTATGTATATGTAATGCATGGCATGTGTATGTATGCATGTATGTATGTGTGCATGTGTGTAATAATACGTATGTATATGTGCATGTGCATGTATGCATGTATGTATATGCTGTGTGTATGTGCATGTAATAATATGCATGTAATGTATGCATGTCTATGCATGTAGTATAATATATGTATGTATGCATGTATGTAATAATGCTGTATGTATGTAATGCATGCTGTCATGTAATACGTATATGCATGTGTATTGTAATAAATATATGTATGTATGCATGTAATATGGCATATGTATGCTGCATGTATGTGTATGCACATGTATGTATGCAGTATGTAATAAGCGCTAATATGAATGCATGCATGTATGTGTAGGCATGCAGCCATGTATGCATGCGTCTGTAGCCATGTATATGTATATGTGTCATATAATAATAATATGCATGCAGTATATGTGCATGCGTATGTGTCTGTGTATGTGTAATAATAAGTAATGTATGTGCATGTGTATGTGTGCATGCATGCATGTATGTATGTACATGCATGCATGCGTAATAATATGCACATACATGCATGTGTGTATGCATGCATGCAGTATGTGTGCATGCATGCATGTATGTGCCTGCATGCATGTGTGTAATACATGCATGCATGTGTGCATGCATGTGTGTGCATGCAGTATATGTCATGTGCATGTGTGTGCATATGTGTGTGTGTGCGCCTGTATGTCTGTATGTGTGTGTGTGCATGCAGCTAGTGTGTGTGGCCGTGTGTGTGTGTGGCGCATGTGTGTATGCATGCGCTTAATAATATATGCATGCATGTCTGTGTGCACTTGTGTGTATATGCATGCATATGTGCAGCAAAATGTGTATGTCATGTGTGCATGTGTGTGCAGTGCATGTGTGTGTGCATGCATGTGTATGCATGCATGTATGTGCATGCCTTAATGTGTGCCTGCATGCATCATCAATACACATGCATGTATGTGCATGCATGTATGCATGCATGTGTAATAATAAGCTATGTATAACTCATGCATGCGTAATAATAATAATATTACATGTATGTAATATGTACATATATATGTATGCATGTAATAATATGCATGCATAATAATAATAATAATAATACATGCATATATGTATATAATGTGCGTCTGTAAATAATCAATGCGTAAGTGTGTGCATTACGTGTGTATCGTGCGTTTGATAACGTGTATCGTATTGCGTGGTGGCTCATTGGCCAAGTGCAGTAATGTCGGCCGTGCGGTGTGTGTCGATAATGCGTGCGTGTCGTGCGTACGTGTGTATGTGTGCGTGCGTGCGTGTGTGTGCGCGGCTAATGTGCTGGCGTGTGTGTGCGGCGTGTCTGTCGTCATTGCGCGCCATATGTGCGTGCGTGGCCGCGTCGTGCGTGTATGTGTGCGTGTGTGCGCTGCCGCGCGTGTGTTCGGTGCGTGTGTGGCCGCGCGTGTCATCCTGTGTCCGTGCGTGTCATGTGCGTGCGTGTGTGTGTGTGCGGTGCGTGGTGGTAATGTGTGTGCGTGCGCTGTAATGTGCGTGTGCGTGTGTGTGCGCGCTGTGTGTGGCGTGCGTGTGTGTGTGCGTGCGTGCGTAATGTGTCGTTGTGTGTGTGCATTCGCGTGTGTGTGTGTGCGTGTGGCAATGCGTGCGGCCAGCCATGTATGTGTGGCCAATGTGTGTGTGCGTGTGTGTATGTGCGTGTAATGTGCCTGTGTGCTGTGTGCATGCGTGTGTGTGCGTGTGTGTGTGCGTACGTATGTGTGCGTGCGTGTGGCGTAATGTGTGCGTGCGTAATGTCGTAATGCGTACGTACGTGTAATGCGTACATGTGTGTGTGCGTACGTGTAATGGCATGCGTACGTATGTAATGTGGCGTATGTGTATGCATGCGTAATGTGTGCGTGCAATAATCGTAATGCGTGCATGTAGCCGTGCGTGTGTAATAATACTGTGTAGCATCTGTGTTTTGTGCGTAATAATGTGCATGTAATAATGCATGCATGTAATAATAATGTCAATAATGCATGCATATGTATGTATGTGTGTGCATGTGTGTGTATGTGTGCATGCCACCCAGCCACATGTGCATGCATGTGTGTGCATGTGCATGTGTGTGTGTGTGTGCATCTGTGCCATGCAGTGCATGTGTGTGTGTGCATCTGTGTGTGTGTGCCTGTGTGTGTGTGTGCATGTCAACTGTGTGCATGCATGTGTGTGTGTGTGTGTGCGTGCATGTGTGTGTGCATGCAGCTATGTGTGTGTGCATGCAGTATGTGTGTGTGTGCGTGCGTAATGTGTGTGTGTGTCTGTGCATGTGTGTGTGTGTGCGTACGTATGTGTGTGTATGCATGCATGTGTAATAATGTGCATGCGTAATAATGTGCATGCAGTATGTGTGTGTACACATGCAGCCAATAATAATAATAATGCATGCAGCCAATAATATGTATGCATGCATGTAATGTGTATGCATTGCATGTCAATAATGTGCATGCATGTGTGTAATCGTATGTAATGTGCGTATGTGTAATGCAGTATGTGTATGCAGTATGTGTGTGCGTATCAACATCCATGTGCAGTATGTGTAATGTGCATGTATAATATGCAGTAATGTGTGCGTAGCCTGTATATATGTAATAATGTAATGTGCCATGTGTAATGCATATGTCAATATGTGCGTATGTGTAATACGTAATAATGTATCTTGTGTAATAATACGTAATGCATATGTATGTCCTTAATATATATACATGTATATAATATATGCAATAATATATATACATATATATATAATATACATATAATAATAATAATACATATATAATATATATACATATATATATAATATATATATATATATGCAATATAATAATACATACATATAATATATACATATGTATAATATAATATACATACATATATATACATATATATATATATATACATACAATATGCATACATATATATGCATACATATATGTATGTATTGTATGTCTGCATGTATGTATGTACATGCATATGTACATGCATGTAATATACATGCCTTAATAATGTATGCATGCATGTGTAATACATGCATGTATGTATGCATGCATGTATGTACATGCAGCCATGCCACCATGCATGTATGCATGCACATATGTGCATGTATGTGCATGCATATGTATGTATGCATGTGTGTGTGCATGTGTGTGTGCATGCATGTGCATGCATGTGTATGCATGTATGTGCATGCATGTGTATGCATGCATGTGTATGCATGCATGTATGTGTGCATGCATGTATGTGTGCATGCATATATGTGTACATGTATGTGTATGCATGTGCATGTGTGTATGCATGCAGTATGTATGTGCATGCATATGTATATGCAATGCATGCATGTGTGCATGCATATGTGTGTGCATGTGCATGTATCTCATATGTAGTAATAATACATGCATATATCTATGTGTTTATACATGTATGTATGTGTATGTATGTATGCATGCATGTATGTATGTGTATGTATGTATGTGTATGCATGCATGTGTGTATGCATGTGTATATATATACATACATACATACATATATATATATATATACATATATATATACATACATATATATATATACATACATACATACATACATACATATATATATATATATACATACATATATATATATATATATATACATATATATATATATATATATACATATATATATATATATATATATATATATATATATATACATATATATATATACATATATATATATACATATATATATATACATATATATATATATATATATATATATATATATATATATATATATATATATATATATATATATGTATATACATACATACTCATATATTTTAAATTCCAGGAGTTTCAACTGTAAAAACCCAGGACTATATAATTAAAAACTTTTGAATTCTTTCATAAAATTTATTTTACTTATGTTAATGATTTAGCTTCATTACTTTAGTTTTCTCTGTAGTAGATTGCAATACACTGGTGATATTTTTAATAGTATGTTTCTTTCCTAATTAATTAATTAAATTCCTACTTTTTATTTGAGTTTTAAAAATGTAATTTGTTGTTTACTTTTCACAGTCCAATTTAGATAGTTTTCTCTATAGATTACATGATATTTAGTTTATATAGTTTTTAATATGTAATCCTTGTGAAATTATTCTTAGTTATTAGTAATTTAATATTTTGTAGTAAGTAATTATTCTGAAATATTTAAAATAGCATGATATTGAAATGTTCTAAACTCAAGTTCAGCATGATCAAGATTTTAAAAACTGTATACTGCTGGAAGTATCCAATTTAGGTTGGAGAAATAACTGAGCACTGCACATGATATATATATATATATATACACACACATATATACACTTATATACAAGGGTCACTCTGAAATTTTGAGATACAACTAGGTTTTTAAATTATACTTACAAAATTTTAGGCATGTTCAAAGTAGTCTCTTCCAGCATAAGTGCACTTTTGTAGGCGAATTTTCCAGAGATTAAATGCCTCAAGCCATTCATTTCTTGGAATAGATGAAAAAAATGCATTTATAGCCACAGTAATCTCTTCTTCTGAATGAAAACAACATCCACTTCTTCGAAGTTCTTTTTAGATTAAAGAATTTCCAAAAGTCGCACATAGAGTTAGATCGAAGCGAATACGATTGGATGTTCGATCACTTTAATTTGTTTTTGTTTAAGAAACTCAATTATTAATCCGGCTGTATTTGATGATGCATTGTCATTGTGAAGCATTAGACCCCTAACATTCAGATCTTGTAGAATTTCTGGAAGACATTTAGTGCTATACTAGTTCGCTGTTCTGTCTTCTGTCCTTCCAACTTGATGATTATATGACTATATCTGTGCTTCTGAAGAAAACAGCACACATCACTATTTCAGTGCGTGCTGTTTTTCCCCATTAATAAAGTGTGGGATCATCTTCAAAGATACCCATACTTTACTTTCTTGTGATGTTGGAATGTCAAAAAAAGCGGTGTCTTATGTTTCATCACCTGTTACAATTTTAAGAAATGATGGTGGCCACACCATCATTTAGCAATTTAAGGGTTTCTTTACTGATTTTAGCATGCTCCTCTTTTGCTGCTCAGACCCAGATTATGGGGGAACCCAATGGCAAACTACTTTATATATAATTCTTCTTGAATGATTTTGTGTATGGCTGCGGATCCAATGTTAAGTTCATTCTGTATCATTTGATAGGTACAGTAGATTATCTAGTCATAAACATTTTTAGTATGGCAGACACACATTATCTGGGATTACTGCTGGCGACAGCTTTCCTGTGTGTGTTCTTCATTCTGAAGAAAATTGCGACCTCTTCTAAATTCTCTAAACCATCTGAATACAGTAGCATGAGCAGGAGATTCATCACCAAATGCTAATTGCAACCATTGATCGCATTCTCCTTGATTTAATCCTGCTTTAACATCGTAGAAAATCATAGCGCAAAAATGTTCTTACGTTAACTCCATTTTCTCTTCTGTTTAAAATTTATCCTACGCTAAACAAGTTGAAGCATGTCAAAGTAAGTCAGTAAAAATTGTCATCTGTGTTAAAATACTGCATATTCTTATTTTTGTAAATTATAGATGTAATATCTCCAAAAACTTCAGAGTAACCTAGGTATATATATATATATATATATATATATATATATATATATATATATATATATATATACATACCACACACACACATATATACATATGTGTATACATATATGTACAATATATATACATATATATATAGGAACATATGCTCTATACATATATATATATATATATACACTGCCACTGGACAATTGCTAAGGATGGATAACACTATCATCCATAACAAAATGAAAGGAAGCAAAATGTATGGAAAACTAGAATAAATGCGGGATATAGTAAGAAGAAGTATGCGTGTAAAAACTTTTTCCCTTATCGATTACATCACGTGATAGCGTTCACCAGAACTTTAAAGGTTTTAACCAAGTGGACAGTTGTTGTTTCAAGTCAAAGTTTTACAGTAAAAAGGAGTTAATCATGAACTTGGGAAATTTTTGACATGTCTTCCCAACATCACTTTGATTATTTTATGCATGGCCGAATTATTGGAAAAGTCGAAGAAGGGCGAAAAATAACAGATGTTGCCAGGGAATTCGACATCACTCACAGCGTTGTTTCATGGTTGAGGAAATCATTTACAAAACAACTGGAATGTATGATAGGCGGCTGGGGAGGTCGTGTTAGAAATACGACGCATGCAGAAGACAGATATGTCGTCCTATCAGCAAGAAGGAACAGGTGCTACAGCTCAGTGGTGGCAAATCAGTTTCTTGCTGCCTCAGAAG